>JANTNT010091095.1:0-21970 GCA_024752375.1 Entacmaea quadricolor
GTACATTTTGTTTCACGGGTTAATGAAAACCACTCTAACTAACTAACTAATCAACTAACTAACTAACTAACTAACTACCTACCTACCTACCTACCTACCTAGATCGATAAATAGATCAATAAATAACTAGAGAGATCGATCAAGTTATTTCTTTATCTATTATCGATCTGGTTATTTATTTATTATTTAATATCTGTTATCTTTTATCTTTTTAATCGATCAATCGATCAATCAATTAATAAAATAAAAAATGAATGAAATAAAGAAATAAAATAGTCTAAAATAAACGAAATAAATAAATAAACGAAATAAAGAAATAAATAAACGAAATAAATAAATAAACGAAATAAATAAACAAACGAAATAAATAAACAAACAAACAAACAAACAAATAAATAATATACTGAAACAAATACAAACGAAGTGGGGAAAAAACAAACGGAAAAAAAAAAGTTAAACGAAGTGAACGTAAAGTGCACATATAAAGAGCAAAATATAGACAAAAATAAAAATAAAAAAAATAAATAAATGAACGAACAAATGAATGGAAAACAAACTACCAACACACATGAATTACAAATAAAGAGCTTTGAACCAAAACATTTTGTTTTTTTCAAGGTTTTAATTTTAATAACTAAAAATTATCATTCAAACAGCAAAGCGAATTTTATTGATAATTTGCAAAAATAATTCTCAAGATCATTAATCTATTAAACGTATATTTATTTCAGAAAAGCAAAAGCATTTTGGAATGTTTTGAAAATTTCACATTTTTTATAAACTGTAGAATAAGAAAAATATGGGGGAAAAACGAAACAATTAAATGAAAACCTAACTTAATTTTTACTTAAATGTGACTAATCTGAAATTTATCTGTAGATATATCTATCCAAATCAATATTATGTTTTCTACATATCATAAATCGACTGCGTGTACTGGCATATTTGCCTATAAACACTTGACTAGCTAAATCATTAAAAATAATTGTTTAAGTTTTTGAGCAAGCCATAATCACTTAAATTTCCTTCTGAAAAAAGATTAAACTTTACACAGAAATAAAGACGTTATTTCTAGGAATAAAAAGTCCAATAATACGTTACCTGTTTGTAAACAAAGAGAGATCTAATCGTTTTAGTATAAACCTACTAATCGGTCAAATAAATGGATATTAACAATTTTAAACGGGTTAAAATCATTTATATATATATATAAAAAAATACTGGCACTTTTTGCTACTAGTAAGCTATCGCAAATTAGTCCTCTAGTAGAGTAGCCATTCAGAATGCAGGATTTGTGATAAACCATTAGTAGTTTTATACTAAAATCGTTGTTTTAGCGCAGGGAAGCGGAGAATCACTGGGCGGAGGGAGGTGCACAAGCCCAAGAAAATCGAGTTGGAAAATCAAGGGGAGGGTATTTTAAGTTTTATTCTAACCAAGAGTTTAGTTGAGGAGCCGGTGCCCCCCCCGACCCCCTGCTTCCGCCGCCCCTCGAGCACAGCGTTAGCTGTCTGATCAAATTGTTTTCTTAACTTTTATCAGAATATATAAAATAACTTTTGCTTTGGGTTTGGCGGTTTTTAAGTAGTAGATACAATTTTCAGTCTTATCTTTGTATATCTATTAAGCTCTTGTTCTGTTTTTTTTGGACAGTGTTGGATGTCTTAATTGTTTCTTTTCCTATTCATCATCAGCACATGTAATATTGTTCTCAAATCATGGTATATTCCTTAATCTTTTGTTATGTTCTTAAAGCAGCATTAGGAGGTCTTTCCAAGTTATTTTTCCAATCTTTATCAGCATATTTATTTTGTTTTTACTTAATCGCTCGTGTTAAATGTGCTTTTTCATAAACTACTTTTTTACTTCTATCAATGCCAAGTCACGTTCTAGTGCTGTCGATCCAGTTGAAGTATCATTTAAACTTTAGTTTCAGCATCAGAGTCCTCTCTGGAGGTACACACATATTTTCCCTTATCAGAATCACTCACATGATCTCCACCAGGGGAAAATGTCTTTAAACGACCAAATCCTTTTTTAGAAACACCGACAGTGGAATCTTTATAAGCCCTGTTGGTTTTACCATGTACTCCATCCTGAACATCTAAATCCGTATCAGAGTCGTACATCAATAATGCTTTTGTAGGTTTAAGGTAACCTTGAATGTCCTCGGCAGGTCCTTTTCCTTTGCCTTGATATTTCCTATCCGAATCAGAATCCGAATCCGCGCAGCCGTACATTAACACCTTTGTGCTGGGATCCTTCTCATCCACGTGATATTCACTTCTTGAAGACGTTTTTCTTAATCCCTTAGAGTGACCTTTACTTTGTCTTGGGCTTGTATGTCCAAAAGTTCCTTTATTTTCAAGTTCAAAGCTCCTCGAATTTCTTTTTGCTAAATTTTCAACACCAATTTCGTCAGAATCAGAATTAGAATCGTGAAGTAAAGTTCTGCTTGTGGTCAATTGTTGACTTGTATCATACTGACTCTTTGATGAACCTTCCTCTCTTTCAGAGATGCCATTGTTGGGGAATGTTTTCATTTCAACATATTCACCGTTCGCTTGTTCTGATAGAGTATACGTTCGTAAAACTACAGGTCCCTTGCTTAACTGCCTATTTCCTGTTACAGGTTCCTCGCGTTTTCTTTTTTTGACAAAGAAAATTATAATTAAACACGGTATAAACAGGAGTAAAACCGCACTAATGGACGCAATAATAATAATTGTCAAATAAGGCTCTTTCGATTTAGGCTTTTTTTTGCAAGGAGAAAACCCATCAAATGTTCCATGAAGTTCACACTCCTTGATATTTAGGATTTTCTGGCAGTAGAACCCAAAAAGGCTGATCGAGAGTTTGTGGTGTGCAAGGCTTCCAGAATCAGCGATATCCGAAATGCAGGCTTCGTAATAGAACCGGGCTTGAGAAATAAGAACTGAGCTACAAAGCTTCTGTACCTTATCAGTATAGAACCACTTGTGGCAAGTGTGTATTGCTTCTTTATGCAGAGTTTTGTTCCTGAAGAACACGGTATAGTTAGTGTTTGGAGTAAGCGAAACACCAGATGGAAGCCACGTTGGAGAAATGTTTTCAGGATGAACAGTAAAAGCAACCTTTCTACCTATTCCATGATGAGAAGTAGGCTTGGTAGTGTCAAGGCCGACATCGACTGCATTATAAATCCATCCATTCACAACCCTTCCATATCCTTCGTCGAACGGTACGCTCATTAGAAGTCCCAAGTAATAGTGATCAAATTTAGATTTTCTTAAGGAGGTAATTGCCTGTTCAGTTTTCGCATACTGCCATAGTCTTAGTTCATCTATTGCTCCACAAACATTATAACTATCTATTATTTTTCCATTTTTAAAGTATTTTCCAAGAACTATGAAACCATCCGGAACAAATTTTCTTCCAAGGTGTATACCGTATAATGATGCTGTGGCATTTTCTTCCTTTGCTGCAGTGATGACAGTTACACGTCCATCGTTTGTACGCCACGAAAAACTCACATGAGTCCAGATTCCTTCAGATATTGTTAGGTTTGTCTTGGCCTCTTTGTCATTCCACACAACTGTGATGCCATCTTTGTACAGAAGTGCAAAATTACTAGATGTTGTAGATAACGATAGGAGAGCTTGTTTGGTTTTGATGATAGTGCCATTTTGTAAGCTTGGAATTCTTTGCGAAGGAGAGCATCTTTCGGTGATCGTTGAAATGTCATTTACTAAACAGACATAAAGTTCAAATGTAAACTCCTCCAGCACCGGCAAATTTTCGTCCAACACAATAGAAACATGGTTGTTTTTGAACTGCATCGTAAATCCTGATCCGGTAAATGAGTGTTTAGCGAAAGGACTTGTCAAAAAGATGTTTTTAGCTGGAACCCGTAGTTGAGCAGACAGATTTTTGTCGATGAACGTTTGACTAAGCTCACTGACATTAAAAAAGGTTTTGTTATCTTGCAAACTTGTAATAAAGTTACCGGTTTTGTCTCCACACAACCCATGGGTTTCGCTTTTTGTCTTGCTCTGCTTTTTCGATTTGAGTTCCACCGCCACTCCTAACGTACCATTGTAAATAAGAATATGCAACTTTTCATTATTGTTGAAAAATACTTCAAGTATATTCGCAGTAAGCCAACGGTATTTTGGCTCTGCTCCTTTCAATTTTGGTAGTTTCACGTACTTTTCAACCGACGGATTAAGCTTGGTCGCTGTATTTTGCTTATAGTCCAATAGTATTGTCTCTACGTTGCTTGGATCGGTGTATCTGACAGACAATGCGAATGAACTTGTATTAAGAGCAATTTCAGAAATTCTGCGACATGAGAGTCTGTTGTTACATGGAATTTGTAGAATCTGGGCGGTAAAGACACTTGAGTTTATCATCAAATATGCACCTGGGACTTTGAAGTTGTAATTCACGCCGTTGGTAGTCGTGAAGTGAGGGTCACCAAAGTTTATTGACATAGAAGGTGTGTTATTATTGATTTTGCTTGTGTCTGCTGCAACAGAACAATCGGTTCCTGTCCAACCTTCAGTGCAAACCGAACAAGGAAGTCCAGAGGGTATATTACTGCTAGTGTTCTCAACCGAACCATTCCACTTTGGTGAACAGTAACATCGTCCATCTACAGCATCACACGTCCCATGACCGTTGCAAACGTTCCATAATCCTCCAGAACACAAGTTACTGCAGTCCTCTCCCCAATATCCTTGTTCACATTTGCAAGTTACACCAAGTGTGTTATTTGGTGCTTTAATTGAATAACCAAAGACACACTTCTTGTCACAAAGACGTCCAATCCAGTCTGGGAATCTTTTTTCTGGAAACAGATTGCACAATTTACGAGCTGGCAATTCTTCTAAATTAAGAGCTTCTTTGCAGTAATCTGCAAATGACATCACAGTATCGAAAGCCGTTTGAGTATCTCCAGAGAACGATACGTCGTCCAAACATGTGTTGTAGTAAGATTGTGCAATAGTTTCCCCTAATCGCAGACAGTTTTCAAACAAAGGTCCCTCAAGGATTACAGACTTACAAAAAGACACCGCGAGCTGCTTTAAACTTTCATTTTGAAATGCTGTATTGCTAGGTTCCGCTGCTGGTGTGTCAGAGTCAGAGAAATCTCTTACTGGTTCATGGAAAGTCTTCAGGTAGAGGTCATCATCTCCAGCGGTATCCCGCACAATTCCTCCTTCTACTCCGTTCAATTTCCATAGATGTAATAGATCTGGATAAGCGTTAGGCTCGACATTCAGTCTTTGGTTGCGTCTTACTATATCTGGGTTGTTTCTTCTCTTCCACATCCTCACTTCATCAATCTCACCATAGAAATTGGAGTGGGGTGGTTGTACATAGGTTCCTGACGGTAACCATTGCCCAAATGCTAGAACTCCTTTTCTGGTCCAAACATCTTTGTCCAGCATCAAAACTCTGATGCGGAGATTTCCTAAGCGGTTGAAGATATAAACCTCGAGTTTTCCAATAAATTGGTAAAAAACAAGAGTTATTTGGTTCCATTGTTGTATTTCCAAACTGGTTCTTATGTCATAGAGCCGGTTTCCATGAGCAATCTTGAGTGTTTTATCATTGACGACGGCAAATGTAGTTTCTTGAGCGGCATAAGAAAGAATAACTCCACCGTACTCCTTTATACGAATTAAGAGCTCCAAAGTTAGTATGTTGACTCTCGGAATCTCAAGTGGTTTTGAAACAACGAAACTGTCTTTAAAGTTTAAAAGAAACCCTCCGCCTGTTATCTTTCGATATTCATGATAATGTCCAAACTCATACTTAAAAAGTGTCTCTCTTGCATGGACAGCTGATCCTAATATAATATTAGAATACTCACGTTCAACTGTTTTTGTGCTATTCAAGTTTATTGTTTTACACGATCCTAGAAGTCCGGTTGAATTTAGGCAGTACGATGAAGGAATGGCGAGTGTCAAGGTAAGGCTGTGACCAACTCTTACAGAAAAGCGAATCCCACTTGGTCCTTTGATGTAATATGTCTGACTTGATACCCTGACCATTATAAAATAGGAAGAAAGGATGGTCACATGATTAATACTAATGAGGTTTCCATTTATCCAAACAACTGGTATTACTATTGAAGTACGAGGTGTAGAACTGATGGGTGCTCTTATAGCTATCTTGACGTCTTTGTAGCTGAAGGAAAACGCGACAGTACATGAAGTAGACTGTATATGAGTATTACTGCAGAAGCCACGTCGTATTTGTATGGCGAAGTTATCTATATAAGAACGTAGAAGGTAGAACTCTCCATTTACACGATGCATAAATGATAATCCGATGAAAGAACTAAAGTAACCGGAGTTCCCAGCTGAAGTTATTTGTAGAAGGTTGGTGGATTTGCTCTGAGAGCTTACAGCAAACTGACATTCACTCCCATACCAACCAGAACTGCACGAAGTACAGTTTTCAGTGCCTTGCCAATTGATGGCACAGCTACATCTTCCTGTATCTTTAATGCAACTTCCGTGATTACCACAGGTTTTTATTGTACCACCAGGACAGGTTCTTGAACAATCATCACCCCAGTATCCATGATAACATTCACATATATTTCGATCAGTTTTCTTCGCTTTACCAAATACACATTTCACATCACAGTTATCGCCTATCCAATTAGGGAATTCGCTCCCTGGTATCCTATTACATAAACTTTGTGCTGGCCAATCAGTTAGACTTAGGACGGCTTCACAATGATCTGCAAAGGTGATAATCGAGCTTAGGGAAGCTGATATTTGACCTATTGAACAAATGTCTTGAATGCACAACATGTAATGAAACTCGAGCTCTGCTTTCAGACTTTCACAAGAGCGATGTAATGGACTCTCATAGAAAATGCTGAAGCAAAAAGCTGTCGATACTTTCTTCGTGGTTTCATTACTATAGTATGGTATTCCTGTTAAGCTAAGGTTTGTTTTGACATCTGCATCAGAGTAGACCCATGTTGGTTGCTGCCATGGTGGTCGTGGTAAATATAAGTGTTCCTCACCAACAAGATCATGGATGACATCACCCTCTCCTTCATTCAATTTCCACAGCGCCGCAATATTAGGATGCGTTGGATGAACATTCATTTTCAAATTCTGCTGGATCAAGACTGGGTCGAATGAACGATGCCATACCCTTATTTCATCGATAAAACCAACAAACGCTGCATTTGTTTGTTCTTCGGTATCTCCCTGGGAGAGCTCCCACTGGCCAAGCGACAAAATCCCACCAGAGGTAAATGGATTTCCTTGAAGTTTAAAATTGATTCTTTTAACAAGACCCTGGTAGTCGAAGTGGTATAGCTCAAGGTTCTGTGTTTTGTAGTGCCATACGAGTGACAAATGGCTCCAGTGGTGAATGTAAATTATTATTCCAGTATCAAAAATTTGATGTCCAAAGTATATTTTGATGGAAGTGTCAATAACCAAAGCAAACGTCTTAACATTCGCATAGCACAGAATAGTCCCTCTGTAAGACAACGCTTTGAATAAAAGTTCTAAAGTCAGGTCAGAATTGTTTACAAATGTCTTCAAAAGTATGCCTGACGCTGCTCCTGTCTTGATGAACGATAGAGCATAAATACCGCCACTTGGTTGCCTGCTTTCTTTGTATACGCCGTGTTCTAATACAAAAAGGGTATCATTAGTAGAAGCTACAAGTTTATTGGACAAATGGTTGTTGACTTTTTCTTGAGTTGCATTTACTAGCAAACCAGCCAGATCATTTTCAGGCATCCCATCGCAGGAACCTAAAAGACCAGTAGAGTTGACACAATAAGGTTTATGGACTTCAGCCTTAAAGCTAAGATATCTCCCTTCTACACGTATGCGAATGATGACGTCGCTTCTCAACGCAATGACATATCGATGAGGAGACTCAATCCAAAACTGTATTCCAAGATTTGCAGGACCTATGTTGGTTGAAAGGCCTGTGATAGGGAATGCCAAATTGTTGATCCAGATCACTGGTAGTTGTCCAGTAGTATAGGGTCCGTGGAATGAGATAACAGTACTGAAAATTCGAATGGCGATTGCATTGATGCAGACAGATTGAAGTTGGCAAGGAACTTGTCTTATTTGGAAAGAAAAGTGTACATCAGGTGAAAAAATAACGTAAAATTCCCCTAGAGAAATGAAGGCGAAGCTTACTCCGTCAAACGTAACATAGCGTCCACCATACGATACGACAGAGTATGAAATTTTCAAATTAGGAATTGATGATACAGCAATTGAACAATCACTACCAGTCCATTCCTTTGAACACAACATGCAGTCAGCAGTTCCTTTCCAGTTAGTAGCGCAAAGACAATTGCCGTTTTGCGGGTCGCAGTCCCCATGGTTGTTACAAGGATTAGCTGCACCCCCAGGACAAACTTTAGAGCAGTCGATGCCAAAGTAACCATGATGACAATCACAAATATTTGGAGATATTCGTAGTCCGTGTTCACATTTTTGGTTGCACTCAGGGCCATACCAGGTAGGGAAGAAAACCCCTTTGAATTCGTTGCACAGAGGTTTAGCAGGCCACACTACAAGGTTGAATACACTTTGACAGTAATCTGAGAGTTTGATTATTACTTCCAGTGATGCATATATCTTACCAGATGAAGCTGTTATTTGAAGACACGATCTGTAGTAAAACGTTAAGACACCTTGACCCAATCCACTGCACGACGTAAAAAGTGGTCCTTCCATTATAAGACGATGACAAAACTTTACTGATTTATTTTTGAGTGTCTCGTTGTTAAATTTGAAAGATGGCTTTGCTTTAAAAAATGTCTTGTTTAATTTAGCTTCGGAAAAACGCCACGACGGTACTTTCCATGGTGACGTAGTTAGCTCAAAATTAACATCTCCCATTGTATCGATAGGTGTAACTCCTTCCCCTTCGTTAAACCTCCAAGCATGGGCAAGATCGTCAGTTTTTACAAGAACTTCCCGTTTTCTGATTTGCTGAATTAAGGCTGGATGAAATTGGCGAGTCCAGATACGCACTTCGTCTATAAAACCAATAAAAACGTCTTTTGGTTGGAAACTAGTTTCGTTTAATGGTGGAATCCAACCTGCCAAAGCTAAATATCCACCAGGTTCAAAGATGTCAATTCCGACGTGTAACTTTACATCCATCCTTTGAACAATTCCATTTGAAAGGAAATAATACAACTGGAGCTTGGCAGTAGACTTTCTATAAACCATGCTTAACTGTGTCCAAGCGTTATGCTCAACAGTCAAGTTGGTTTTGTAAACTGTATTTCCAAAGTGAAGGCTAAATGTCCCTCCTAAGCTTGTGACGTATAAGGTTGTGACTTTGCTGTACGAAAAAACAAGTCCATCTTGTTGGATGTTTATCATCAAATCTAAAGTGACGTCGTTGGAAAGGAATGCTTCAGTTATGACAGTTGATGTTATAGCAGCAGTGTGATTAAAGTGAAGTGCATAGCCAGCATTAGCGTCCCGAAACTCTGTAAAATCTTTGTACGAATAGATGAAGAGACTCTCGCACGATAAAACCTTAAACTTCGTTGACAGTTCTTTAAATCTAGATGTTGTAAGATTACTTCGATTGCTTTTGGAGGAATGCTTTGGAAAGGTGATGTCATTGTTTATACCACTTGAACAGTTTCTAGACGGTTTGTAGGACTCGAACAAAGTTAATAGATCATGGTTGCATGCACCAAGAAGTCCTACAGATGTGTTACATAAAAGAGGCGAAGCCTTGATACCAAGGTTCAAAAAGCGTCCCTGTACTCTTATCCTTATTTTTAAATCTTTGTGTCTAAATTCATATAATCCAAATGATATTCTTACGAAAACGAAACCATGTACTTTGACAGACGCTGGGTTGACATCATTATCAATAACTTCACCATCAAGCCACGTGACTATTGCTTGGTCTGATGTGTAGGGCCCATGAACGACAAAAGTGCGAGATGAAATTTGGATGGCTATCGAGTTGATACACGACACGAGCTTAAAGCAAGGCACCAATCGTACTTGCAATCGAATAGACAAACGAGAAGAAACTAGTAAGTAATACTCTCCCGTTGTTTGTATTATTAAATTCATGCCTGTAAAAGTGCTGAAGTACCCTCGAATGGACACACCACCTACTCCTCTGACATGGCCAAAAAATATAGCATCGGTTATTGCCATAGAGCAATCACTGCCCATCCATCCATTTGAACAGGTGGTGCAGTTTTCGTTACCGTTCCAGTTCAAATCACACGTGCATAATCCAGAGTATGTGTCACAAGAACCATGTTTATTGCATGTATTTGAGGAGCCACCAGGGCAAATACCGGAGCAATTGCTACCAAAGTAACCTTTCTTACAAACACACAAATCCGTACTAAAATTCGATGGTTTTCCATAAATACATGGGGTGGTACAGTTCTTTCCTATCCAGTTAGGGAAAGCTTTTCCAGGGAAGTTATTACATAACGGTTGTGCTGGCCAGAATGTTAATCCTAGAATGGTTTGGCAGTAGTCAGATATCGCTATCATGGCTTGCAGAGCATGCGTTTCATCACCAGAAGCAACAACAGATTTGATACACGCACGCAGATAAAACTGTAATGTGGCATTGTCCAATCTAAAACATGCACGGTTTATAGCTCCACGGAAGATTAATGCTACACAAACCTCGTTCGCTAGGCTTTTCAGAGTTTCGTTTTTCTTGTTAGGGTTTTTGGTAGGAACATAATCAATAGGTGCATCAGAGAACAACCAAGAGGGAGGCTTGAATGGATATTTAGGGAAAAACAAATTGTTTAGGGAAATATCATCTTTGGCAATGGAGCCTTCTCCATCATTGAACTTCCAAAGACCTGAAAGTACTGAACTGTCAGCTTGGATATTTGCAGAAACGCTTTGTGAGATAGTCGCATAGTTGATCGCACTTTTCCAAACACGTATCTCATCAAGGTAGCCCTTAAAGATGTGAGAGACTCTTGAACTTACAACTCCAGATGATGGTTGCCATAGACCAATCGCTAACGTTCCACCGTTTTGAAAAGGATTAACCTTGATGTTAAAATTACTTTCCTTGGTAACTCCATTTGATGTTGTAACATAAGCAGATAGTCTCAGTTGTGCGCGAAAGAAAGTCAAGGTTATCATGTTCCACCTGTTTACTTCCGTTGGGATTCCTGTGTCATACACTTGGTTTCCAATACCAACTTTCACTGTAACATGGTTGCTAACGTAAAACGTTACTGTTGACGCATAAGACATTATCACCCCACCACAAGAACGCGGTTCACATGATTTTATGAGCAGCTGTATAGTAAAAGTATCGAAGTCAAATAAACCTTGGATCTCATTTGATACAACTGCCGAAAAACTGAAGTAAAGATTGTATAAACCACCGTAAATTATTCTTGTTTCCTTGTGAATTGTTTCATCGATAACAATAATTGAATCTTGCTTGACACTAAGGTTGTTTTCGATAAAACCTTCCACAGACAATTCAGATTTGTTGCTCTTAACAGCTTCTAATACAGATTTTATCGACGAAGAGTTGCCATTTGTATCATTGAGGTCCTTTTTGGCGCAAGAGCCACATATGCCTTCAAAACCTTGACAGTATTTGGTAGAGGTTTTGGCTTCGAGACTTAAGTATCGGTCGTAGAATATTGTTTTAATTGATAGCTGATCTGCCACATTTATTTTTAAGCTATTCAAAGATAACTGTTCAATTGAAAGTTCTTTGATATTGGTGGTACTCGCTGTATAAAATGATTTTCCGTTAAGGTGTAGACTGAAATCAGCATTGTTCTCATACGGTGCGTGTACACTGAATTCTTCCTCATTGAAAGACAAGGCAAAAGCATTCAGACAAACCGAGCCAAAATTACATGGCACTTGACGTACTTGAACTCGTATGGTAGAGGAAGAGATTAACTGAAATTCGCCTACATTTGAAAAACTATAAAGGGAGTTGTCAAAACCCAGAACGTGCCCATTCTCCATGATCGTACATAGCTTTGTTGACGAGATATTCTTTCGCAATGCTATTTCACAAGTTTCCCCGATCCAACTAGGTGTGCAAGTAGAACACAGTTCATCTCCACTCCAATTATCCTCACACTTGCATTTACCAGTTTCTACATCGCACTGACCATGGCCAAAGCATGGGTTTACAGCTCCTCCAGGACACTCTTCCGAACAATTCTTGCCCCAGTATCCATAATCACACTTGCACTCATTTGCCGAAAACTTTCCGTAGATACATTTGATTGTACAGTCTGAACCAACCCAGTTGTCATAACGACCATAAGGATAAACATTGCAAAGCTTTTGACCAGGTAAGGTTGATAAGTTTAGAGCTGCTTGGCATTCGGAAGCCATCTGAACTGTTGATTCTTTGGCTGAGTTCAAAGATCTTGCAGCTGCAATATCCATAACGCACGATTCGTAGTAAAAGTTAGTGCTTCCCGTGGCGTTGGCACATTTTTCGTTGAATGGACCTTTTAAAAAGATATTTTCACACAGCTTCTTAGCTTTGTTTTCTTGTGACTTGTTTGCAAAAACTGCAGTAATAGTTCCAGTGAGAGAGAGATTAACATCGGAAGACGTCCATGTGGGACTGACCCAAGGTGGAGACGGAAATGTAATGTCTATAGAGCCAACTGAAGATGATGCAATGTAGCCTCGTCCCTCGTTAAAGTTCCAATACGCAGCTATTCCTGGTAAAGTTGAGGAGATACTGACTCGCCACAATTGCTGAATCATTATGCCATCAAATCGTTTGTTCCATATACTTAACTCATCTAACCAACCAACAAACCCAGGAATATTCACTGCCAGGTTTGTGACTTTCCAAATCGCTATTCCAATCGAACAACCAGGTGTAAAAACTCTGAATCCAATATTCACCACCTTTTTTCTCACAATTCCTAGGGATGTGGTTCTGTAGAATTGAAGTAGTCCTGAATCACGTCTATAAACAAGAGATATTTGATTCCATTTCAGTGTTTCAAGGGTTAAAAGCGTGTTATATATCCTTGAGCCAACATGTACGTGTAAAGTTCTATTTATTGTTACTGCAAAAGTAAAGTTGCCTGCAGATGATATTATCACTCCTCCTTGTCGTATGGGATCTTTAGCCTTAACATAAAATTGAATTGTCACGTAATTACCGATGAAAATATTAATAAGCGGAGGTGAAACCAATCCTGTTCCATTAAGGAACAGACAACTTCCTGCACTAGTAAGAATTTGTGTTTCTTTTGCAATCGTTAAGATATTAGTAAATACACTGTCATTTCTTGGCACGATCCATTTCCTTACATAGGTTTCCACATCAAGCTGGCTTATTTGGGAGATATTGTAGAATGACATTATACCCGAATCTGTGCAATTATAGTTTGGATTGAAGGTGTTACATTGTCCAAGCAGACCACACGAATCATAGCAAGCAGACGGATTCATTTTCATGGTCACATCAAAATGGGTTTTTCGATGGTAGATGATCATAATGAAATTTTCAGGACCAGTAACTTCGAATGAATTGTGAGAAGCTCTTTTAAATATAAATCCTTGTTTGCCAAATGCCACTAAAGAATTGGAATTTATTTGGTTTCCATTAACAGAAACATAAACATTGTTAGTGATTCCGTAACTTGTGTGAATAGAAACACTTGTAGATCCAGCTCTGACAAATACGCAACGGGATGCACTGTAACTACCTTGTCTTAGCTGACGAATTTGAATGCTAATGCCAAGGCGCTGAGATACGAAAGCATTAAATTCTCCTGCAACAGACACATCCATCTTAATTCCTTCAAGTGTTACGTAGTGACCGCTCCCAGAAATAGATGAAAAGGAGGTACCAGGTCTTACTGGACTTACAGAGATCGAGCAATCAAGTCCATGATATCCTGGAGTACACATACTACAGTCTTCTCTTCCTCTCCAACGGAAGTCGCATTCGCAAATTCCTGTTGCAGAAGAGCACCTTCCTCTGTTATTACATTGATTAAATGGTCCACCAGGGCAAATGCTGTCACATTTATCTCCCCAAATGGAGTTGTCGCATACACACTTCAATACAGAATCCAAGGAGCGATAACCGTAAATACAAGGATGATCGCAGTTATTCCCAATCCAGTCAGTCAATCTCGAATTTTTAAAGATAGCAGTGTTGCACATTAGTCTTGCTGGCCATAATGTTAGATTCATCGATACTTCGCATGCATCTGCAAACGCAACAACTGTTTCAACGCCTGCAGCAACTTCATTGTAGCTTTGTATTACCTGGATGCAAGCTCGATAAAAATAACCAGTACTTCCTGTTCCCAGACCCCTGCAAGCAAGTCCCAACGCAGAGTTAACGATGTAGTTATTGCACCATTCTTGTGACTTGAGTTTGATAGGCGAAACATCCGCGGATAACTGAAATAATGCAACTGGTGCAGTACTGTAAACCCAGACGGGAATATCAGCCACATCTGCAATATATAAGTGAATCCCAGACTGAATGTCGTGTACAACTTTTCCTTCCCCTTCGTTAAATTTCCACAGTATCGCCAGAGATGGAGCTTGACGTTGGACATTCATTGTCCAGCTTTTCTTGACATCCGCAAGGGTAAGCTCTCGATTCCAGAAGCGAACTTCATCTATGTAGCCAACAAAGCCTTGTAAGCTCACAACGTTCGAATCTGTGAACCCAGGAACCCATTGTCCGATCGCAATACTTCCTTGTGCAATATAAAGACCTTCTTTTATGGTATGGGTATGTTGAGAAATACTTCCAGCAGCATTGACAAAATACATTGATATTTTGCCAGTTGGGCGATAGTAAACTAAGGTAAGCTGGTTCCATTTCCCAAGGTCGGGTGTAACTCCTGTGTCCCAGACGTAGTTTCCTTGGCGCACCTGAATAGTAGTTTCTATATACACCGCCATGGCTGTGGACTGGCTATAGGTGTAAAGGGTGCCGCTTTTACTAGTATGAGTTTTGAATAATATTTCTGCAGTCACATACGAATTGGTAAAAACTCCAGGCAACAGGTCTGTTTCAATACCAACTCCATTAAATTTTAGCCCGTATTCAGCACCGGATGGGATTTGCGTTTCCTCGTAAGTACCAAAGTTGTAAATGAAGAAACTATCACCGGTTTTTACCCTCCACATCTGCTCTAACGTTTTTCCCGGAGTAATAACGAGGTCATTCTCTTGATTACCGTCGCAGTTACCGCATGGGGATTCAAAACTTTTGCATAGAGAACCACTGACACGTCCAGTAACTGAGACACGAGTTCGAATTACCCTAATTTTGATGTATAGATTTGTGGATTTACTGAAAAGTGCATATGTAGTCGAAGAGCTGTACTCCAAGTAAGTGTCTAATGACAAGTCAAGTCTTTTATTAGAAAACTTTGCAACCTTGTCGTTTAGCCAAATTACAGATTCTCCATCTTTATGATAAGGAGCATGCATGGTTATTTTCCAGTCGTTCCTATAAGAAAATGCAACTGCATTTATGCATCTTGAGCGTCCATTTTGGCATGATATTTGCCTCATCTGCGCTTTAAGCTCAACGTTGTTAATAAGCCAAAATTCACCAACTCCTAAGAAACTGAAGTGCGCACCATCAAAACTCGAAAAATGACCATCACTGAATATGGAACAAGAAGGACGTTTCTTCTTCGATACTGCTACTGTGCAGTCTTTCCCTATCCATCCAGGTGTACAGTTGCTACAGTCATCGGTTCCTTGCCAGTTGAGATCACAAGTGCAAGTACCTGTTATTGTGTCGCATTTTCCATGATCACTACAAGGGTGTAAAGCACCACCAGGACATTCTTTCACGCATCCCGAACTCCAATATCCTTTATCGCAGACACAGGTTATTTTATTATTAGCATCCGCCTTGCCAAATACACACAGAATATCACAGTTAGGTCCAATCCAGTTACTACCGAAGGGAATCAAATGACATAGGTGTTGTATCAGTTGTAAGCTCTTTAAACCAAATCTATTTTGGCAGTAGTCTGCATAAAGTGTTATCGATATGTATGCGTCGTCAGCAGAACCTGAGGTCTGGACATCTTTAAGACAGGACAAGAAATAGAATTGTATATGAGTTTGATCAAGAAGTACGCCACAGTTGCTTGTAATCTTGCTATCATAAATAAGTCTGTTACATATCTGTAATGCCTTTGCTTCAAGGGTCTTGTTCATAAAACTTACAGTTATCCAAAGGTCGGGTTTAGGTAAAATAGGCAGAGCATAAGAAAATGTCCAATCTGGTCGACGACTTACTGCTTCTGGCAAAGTAAAATAGTTCTCCCCGTGAGATATGCTTCTGATAACTCTACCTTCTCCTTCGTCAAAAAGCCATACAGATTTCACTCCACCAATTTTCGCCTTAAGAATCAAATAAAAGCTTTGTCGTATTTCCACAGCGTTTAGTTGTACTTCCCATAAACGTAAGTTGTCGATGCTTCCTGTTAATGGCAGAATTGGCACGCCAGTGACGTGAGTCTTTGTTACAAACCACTGCCCAAGCCAAAGTTGACCACCTGGTAACAGCTGGTTATAACCAATAAAGAACTTCCTTGTGTACAGCACGCCTGTTGTATTCATTAGATGATAATTAAGGACTCCTATAAAAAAGATAGACATTACTTCAAAAATATAATATATTTTACAAATAAATTCAGATATAGCAATTTTACAATGGGCAATTTTACTTCCAGTACAACGAATTTAGTTTTAATCTTTCAGTCTTATCAATCACACGCGACCAACGAGGCGGTTTTCCAGCCAAAGTGAAATAAAGTATTGGTGGACGTCAATCAAAAGAATTACTATGACAACAGGCTCGTTTTATTCACTTTGGCACGTACGCTTTTAAATGACGACCACTATTAAATTTTAATTTCACAACTCTAGGGGTTTTGCGCCATCACATGGTTAGGGCCATGTTAGATGGCAAAATATATTTCCCTTGTGGAATTGAGTTCTCTCTCATGCAAAATATTCAATTCCTCAAGCGAACGAGATACTAATATTTTGCACATCTAATATGTCTATCGTCATGTGATGGTTCCAAACCTTCATACTGATTCGCCTTACATCACACTATAGTCTGTTCTCTTTAAAGTTCCTCATATACTATTTTTTTGTGATAAAGTCCTTATTTTCTAGTTACCTGAAGATCGTTCATAAACAAGTGATATCTGATACCATGAGTTTAGTTGTAATCCCTCAGCAGTATCGAACACGGTTGTACCAATGTAGATTTTCACAGTTGCATCGTTCACAAGAGCAAACGTCTTCGTTGTTGCATAGGAAAGAATTGTTCCGCCAAACACACTAACTTTAACAAACAGCTGAAGTGTTAAATCTTTAACTGCACCGAATCTGACATTCAGCGTATTCGTAACTGACCCCTTGAACGCCAAGCAATAACCTGATGTGCTTATATCTCTATTCTCATGGTATGCAGTTGAATTGTATACAAACATAGAATCTGAAGCCTGTACATTCCACCGAGATGAAAGTTTTCTAATGATAAGGTCTTGAGTTGCATTTTGGCCCCAAAGATTTGTGGAATTAGGTCCAATAAAATCATTTGCAACAGTTCTGTCACATGATGAGCACAATCCTGTTGCTTTTTTACAATATTGTGACTCTGCTATAATCTCAAATGATAGATACTTCTTCCAGGTTTTGATTCTAACTAGCGTTCTATTCCCAAGGGTTAAGTTGTTGGTGATTTCGAAAGAGCGCGGCGAAGTCTTAAGGAAAACAAATGCTTCACTTAGTTTTACAGAAGCTGTATTTGTAAGGACTCTGTTAATCCAGACAAGTGTTAAACCACTGTTATTTAGGGCAGCCCTTATGGTGACATTCTTTAACTTTGTTTTTACAGCTAGCGATGTAATGCAGAATGATTCATTGCCACATGGAGTTTGACGCACTTGGACCGCGAAATCTAGAGTATTGATTGCATAATATTCACCAGGGATTCCAAAGTTAAAGCCAGCTCCGTCGAACGTAGTGTAGTGTGATACGCCAAAAGCTTGACAGTATGAGACATTGATAGAAGTATTTGCTGTTGTTTTGACAACAGCAATGGAGCAGTCTTTTCCAGCCCAACCAGGAAGACACTTCGTACAACTGCTTGACGCATTTGCATTAATGGGACAATAACAGGCTCCAGTGTCTGGATTACATGGCGAAAGACCATTGCAAGGTGTATTGTATCCTCCTGGGCATTCGCTGCTGCAATTGTTTCCGTAGAATCCATTGGCACACTCGCAGCTCTCTGCTTTCAAAGGATGTTGCGATCCAAATTGGCAATACTTTTCACATTTAGAACCAATCCACTCGGGAAAGTTATATCTTGCTACTTGTTTGCAAAGGTTTTTTGCGAACCAGGGTTTTGAAGGTTCGATAAATTTACAGAAATCAGAAGCTGCTAGTATAACCGAGTATGCACTATTGTAGTTTCCAGTTCTTGTTACCGTCGATAAACATGTACTGTAGTAGAACAACAAAAGACCAGGATTTAAGTTTGAACACGAAGATCTAAAACTAGACTCAAGAACGACTTCTTTGCACTTTTTTTGGACGTCTGGGAATGGTAACAATATTTCGAAACGCAAGCTGTAAGCCCTTGCAACATCAACAGAAAAAAACGAAATTGGGGCAGTGGAATATATCCATGTTGGTGGACGCCAAATTGATGAGGGTAGAATTATGTGTGCTGTTGAAATGCAATCATTTGCAATGTTTCCTTGACCTTCGTTGAACTTCCATAAACTTGCAAGGGACAGCGAATAGCGACAATTCAAGTTAGTTTTCCAGTTAGATGACAATGTCTGTGGGTCGAGCTTTTTGTTCCAGATGCGTAGTTCATCGAGTTCTCCAACAAAACCCTGTGTAGGAGCTTTACCACTACCGGAAGGTGATGGTCGCCAGTATCCCAGGGCAAGAATACCGCCGGGCTCAAAAACGTTCACCTCGTTAGAAATTGGAAAATTGCGGCTGTTAACTCGTCCACTTTCATCAATAAGATAAAACTGAACAATTTTGTTCGTTTTTGACCAGACGATGCTGATATGATTCCATTTACCTATTTGGGGTCCAACTAGTGTTTCGAGTACTGTATCTGCGTAGTGTAGCTTTACCGTCCCAGAGCTGATCGTAACGGCAAATGTTTCAGTTGTCGTGTATGAGATGACTGTCCCTGATTTTCCGACAAGTTTGATCAGAAACTCTATAGTTATGTCAGATGAAGAAAAACTGTATATCTCTCCAGTTTGTACTCCGGTGTTGTTGAAAAATAGCGCATAACCACCGCCACCTAAGTCTCTCTTTTCATGGAAGTTGTTCAAGTTGTATTTAAAAAGACTATTTATAGACAATACTTTCCAAGTAGGACCATATACCTCATGAACGTAGGCTTGATCTGGAATTCTTTCTTGACTGCTTGAATTAGACTTAAAGTCATCAAAAGGTATGTTGTTGCAATTTCCCCACAAACCTTTTCCCGTAGCGCAGTAAGAACTATTGGTGATTTGCATGTAGATATCGAGATAGCGATCGTACATTCGAATATCAAGCCGTAAACCCAACTTGCTAGAAATAATAAATCTTAGAAGTGATATTCGCTTTAAAACAAAGCCGTAATAAGTCGGACCAATATTCATTTCTAATGCGTATACTTGTGTACCATCTATATATACTAATGGGTTCCCATTGGTGGCCATCCGTGCATGTATCATTAGTACAGAACTTCCGATTTTTATTCCAACTGAATTGATACAAGAACTCGAAGAAAAGCATGTGACCATTCGGCACTGAACCTCAAAGGGAATGTGTTGAGTAGTGAAAAGATGGTACTCCCCGTTACCAAGGAAACGGTAAGCGACTCCGTCCAATGTTATGAAGTTTCCATGCCCAAATAAGGAGGCAGTGTTATTGTTTGGTTTCTGCACGACAACGGAACAGTCTTGTCCTTGCCAGCCTACGGTGCAGGTTCTACATGATTCATCTCCTCGCCAGTTCAAATCGCAAGAGCATTTCCCAGTAGCTGCACTGCATACACCATGTCTGTTACAAGGAGCATAACGACCTCCGGGACATGTGTTTTCACACGCTTGTCCCCAGAAACCATTTCTGCAGATGCACATATCAAAGGTTTGAGAATTCTAGAAAAGAAATCAAATGCAATGTTAATGCTTTAAAGTCACGCGACATGCATTAAGCGACATGCATTAAGGTCACGTGACCCTACTTCCCTTAGAGCAGTAGTGTCATAGACTCCAGAAAAGAAAAAAACATCTCGATATTAGGAGAAATGGCATTTAATAAAAAAAATCGTTAAAAAATCGAGATGATCTTTCCATTTCTGGAGTTCATTTTGACACTGCTGCTTGGTTTAAGGAGATAGGGTTATGTGATCTCTTCAAGTTGCTTACTTGTTCTTTTAAAATGTAACAAAAAATAGTGCGTTTTTAAATACAAATATTTAGCTTGACATTCTCAAAAAGAATTATCAAAGACTAAAACCGCATTGTATTTCTCATAAAAAAGATCAAAGAAAAAATGTTTTTATAACATCATAACAGCGTTCTCCTTTCAAATGATGTATCATGACTTACATTAGAAGGAGGCGGTAGTTTTGCATTATCGCATAACAAACTGCTGATCATTGAAGAGTTAACCTGAACTGTGATACGGCGATTTGATAAAGGATGGGCCAGAACCCAGACGAGTGGAAGAGCATTATCCAGCCTACATATAAATGATTATAAAATATTGATTTAAAATAGGTTCATTTCAAATGTTGAGAATGTTAAGGAGGCTCGATGGAATAATCTCGGCGCGCGACTTTTCAACTTCGAAGCGCAATAACGCGGATGCAAAATATATTATTAGGGAAAAAACCTTCCCAGGTTATAAGAGAAGGATAGAAATTTCGAATGATAAAGGTTTTGATGAAATAGCATTTAATTCACAGCTGCTATAAAGCGTTGGTGCTTTTGCTTTACTTCTAATTTCTCCATTTTTTGACCTAAGATATTAAAACGCTCTTTATATAGTGAAGTAAAGGTAATTTGATCAAGGTTCAGAAAATTTAAAGAAAATCTGTGAGAGCGTTTTCGAAAAATTTGACGTTAAAGTTTTTTGACGAAAGTTATGCAAAAACAAAACATTTTGGTGACCTTGTTCAAAAATAGTTTATTTGCTCATCTGGAGTTTCTTTTTTTTTTATCTTGATCTGTTTTTAAATCCCTTTAGAGTTATGACTAAAAATTTGAAAGAAATCGAGGCATTTGATATTCCAAAAAATCAGGGACAATTTAGGTCACTATGAGACGTATTTTGCAGCTATTTTGTTATAATACTTGCATCCTCGCAGCTCTACAACTGTCTTATAGATTTTTTAAAACTTTTTGCAACATTGACCACAATATGTGAGCAGGATAATGCCAAAGTTTCATCTTCATTGAATCATTGTAACGCTTTCAAATTCTGACTTAAAGTGAGAATAGTTCGGGGCCGGCTATTTGACTTAGACTTTGTTTACTTGCTTATTCATTAATTTTGCCATCTTTTAGCTCATACATGTTAATTCCAGTGTGATGTGTGAACCTGTCGATGCTTCATTGCTTTCCGAATTATTTTTCGAGCGATGTAAAATAAGCGTCCAGCCAATAGCGTAACCGCGTGATTGATGATGCTTAGTTTACAAAAAAATAATAATTCACGGAAAAATAATTCGGAAAGCAATGAAGCATCAACAGGTTCACGCATCACACTGGAATTCACACGTAAGCCAAATGGAGACTCCTTAAGAGAGGACAAGAAACCACTGAAGCATCTTTTTACCCAACATAATACGTACAACATTCTCTACTTTCCCATTACCATAATGCTTTGCGCCATTGGGGGGTAAACAGTAGAAGAAATGTATGCTATTATGA
>JANTNT010091207.1:0-11318 GCA_024752375.1 Entacmaea quadricolor
GTCATGAAATTCGAAAGTCATACATACAGGGTTCGTACGCCTAGAGGATTTTAAAATTCAAGGAGTTTTCCAGGAGGATTTTATGAATTTGTAAGGAATTCCAGGAGTTTCAAGGAGGAAAAAAAAATCCAAGGGATTTGAGGAGTTTCCAGGAGGTGTACGAACCCTGGGTTTAATTATATAAGACTGTTAGAATTGGAGATTTACCTGAACCAATTTCTTTTTTCCTAGTGTTTCAACTTGTTCAATGACATTTTCAAATGGATACAAAGGATAGAGCCGATGTGCCCAATGCTCAAACCGTTGGAGTAATACTTTAAGGTCTGATGCCTAAAAATTGGAAAAACCAAGGTAAAACAGAGGTTTGTAATTTATTTATTAGATCAAAAAGAAGATATAATATGTGATGTTGATTTTCACACTCCAAGGATCATTTTTAAAGAGGGTTTATATTAATATATTTTTTATTTAGCCTGTTTCCTTTGTCTTCACTCTGAAACACTGTCTTGTAAAATAGATGTTTGGCAAAAGTGAGTAATCAACTATGGTCTGAAAAATGTGATTTATTTACTGATTCACTGGAAGGACAGGTGTAGTACAATAGGACACATGGTCCCCTACTAGGCAAAATGCCAAATCCCATCCCTAAAAATTCCTTAACCCATCCCATAAATCCCATTAAGAAATCATTAGTACTCAGACACTAAGGATGGTCACTGCCAGAGTTTCTTTACATTTTGGTGATTCATTTACACCCCTCTGAAGTGGGTTAGCTTGGTGAAGTATAAAGACAGGACTACCATTTAAGTAATAATCTGAGCCACTGGAAAGTCAAACCATTTGTAGATGTGATTACAATGTAAAAAGGCAGCACTTTCTCCTCAGTTATTTAAAGACCCTGAGTTTTTGTCAGGTCAGGACTTGAACCATAATTTCCTTTTCAAAAGACCAGCACCCAACCAACTGAGCCATCCATGTAGCGGTTAAATAAGGCATATTGGTAAGCTATTTGCTGATTTCCATTCATATAGACCAATGGAGGGAACAAAGGGGGAAGGTAGTAGAAGCAGAGAAGGAAAAAAGGCTATGGAAACTTATTCTGTTCACAGTTCCCTTTCCATTAGACATCCAGTGCCTCTGATACTGATCTTAAAACAATTGAATTTGTTTGAAATAGCTATAGTGTATATGTGTATGCATTTTAAATAAATACACAAACACATACCAGTATATGTACAGTATACGTATACCTCATGTCCTTTGCCTTTAAACTTGATATCATCACATAAATGTGCTAACGCTGGTATACCTCGATCTGAGCAGAGCCTAAAGAGAGACAGATCTCATTCTTATGTATGATGATAACTTGAATAATTTACAAATCATCTGAAGATTTTATTGGCAATTTGCATGCACTATTGGTTTCTTGGTAGCATGCATTTTAAGCCTGATTCAATGTAAATATAAGTGCATATATGCAGACTCATTGCTATTTTTCTCTATTAGACAAGCATTAAAACAATGCACCAGTCAATGCAAAACATCTTCATCCCCCAAGTGACCCCTGGCCATTCAAACCCTCTTTCTTGCCTTTCTCTTGACCCATGAGTGTGGATTTTTTGTTGCCTTGGTGGGGGGGGGGGGGGGTGGTTTTCTTCCACACTGACTGGTGCACCATATGTTACTCATGCTTTTACTAGTGTCCATCTACATGTATGTTTATGTAAGCAAAATGAACTATAAGAATGGTCAGGACTAGACACATCGACAATAGTACACTACAGTGGGGTGACGGGAGCATAGGATCACAAGTGACAAGCAATGAAGCTCCAGGAGTTGGGATTAAAGTGAAGATTGGATTGGTGTGAGGGAAATGGTGGGGGAAAATGGTGGGGAGTTTAGGTTAGGATATGGTAGCAGTTGTGAAGTTAACTTGGAAATTTTGTTAACTCGGGGTTGGGAGATTTGGTGTTTAATCTTGCATCACTATCTGGGGTATTTAGCAACATTTTCTCAGACTCAGATATTCTTTCGAGGGAAGTCATGGTCAGAACACTACTTTACGTTACACTAGTTTTATAGTATATAATTCATCGACAAGTGTATATAGAACCGCAATTATCTTAAGATATTTGTAGGATTTGATCGTTCGTGTATGGAATTTCGTCCGAGTTCCATGAACTTTAAATTTAATATCTTTGAATTCACATGTAAAAATCGCTCTAGATAACTCAACGGGGGCAAAATATATACTAAAATAGCAATATAAAATAGCCTACTGGACAGACCTCGCTTCGTTGAGTCTTGGTCGAGGAGATCGTTTTATTATCTTCTTCTTCTTCTTGTCGTCGTCGTCTTTGTCATCTTGTCCCTCCCCATCCAAATCGTTTCCACCTTCGTCGATACGCGAAGGAGAAAGAGGCGGTAATGGCGCTGGAGCATTAAACAGATCATCGTCGTCGTCGAATATATCATTTACTTGATCATTACCGAATCCATCAGCAGCAAGATCTTGTTCAAAAGCGATACTTCCAACTCCTGCCGCCATCTTAGATGTTGTTACCTCGAGTAAATAATAATATTATTTCCCGCCATTTTTGGAGCTACCCGCTGATGGCGATACCGCAGGCACGAGGTTGAAGAAGTGTGATGGGTTACCTGTGGTTTTCCCTGTTTGGATAACAATTTGCATAACATCATCATATGAGCCTCCGATTAGACCTAAAAAAATATATATTTCTCTGTATTTTCACTATTTTCTTTAAGTTGTATCTGCTCGTAGCAGCCATTATTTTTAGCCGGATCTTTCGTGTTTGATAGAAAATCAAAATTATTGATTGTCAAGAATAAAATAAGCAGTCCGTTACTAATGGTGCTAAATTGTTGGGAAACACTTATAACGGAACTATGAAACGATTGTGATTTCCTTTACGGCCTGCAGGTGACCGGAAAGATAATTACTCAAGCTGAATGGAATGATGGTTATACTATAAAAGTTTAGCCAGAAGGCCAGTCAAAACAAAACAGAGTACTTTTGCAGAATGTTCTCATTGCTCTCCGAGACACCTGTATCTTTTTTGGTCTCCTACTTTAAATCAACCCTTAAGGCAAATTATTTCAAAGAAAGTGATGATGGTGCGGAAGGGATGGGGGTGGTTGTATACTTAATCAAATTTAATTTGTCGAATTGGCGCGAGTGATATTAGTCAAGGAGTCGGTTATATTGGTCCTACTGGGGACTCTTGATCCAAGAAGAAGGACCCTATTATCCCTGCTGCATTTGCAGAAATGTTCTTCCGCGCTCCGAACCACACGTTCGTATAGCCCCTTCATAAGTATTTCAAGGTTTAACTCCCCTTTTATAATAAACTTTGTTATAATTCTTTGTCGTTGTCTTGGCCATCTTGTTTTCTTTATCTGATTTATGCAAGGGAAGACAGTGAAGTGACTCCTGAACCCTATTTACGCTTAAAACGACGACACGGCACGTAGAGTAACATACCTTTGTTCACTTGTGCCAAGACTACCTACAGGTAGTCTCAGCAGCTCTAATTAAATTCACGGTACGTACCAGTGCCAAAAATTCTTTTGCTTTTGTGAATTATGCGATCTAAAGTTAGGAGAGCCCTGCCGCAAAATAAAAGTCATCAGTCGTGCCTCTGAACATGCCGTAACGTGCCGGTTTCTGTTGTTGTTTGTTTGTTTGTTTGTTTGTTTGTTTGTTTGTTTGTTTGTTTGTTTTTGCTTGTTTTTGCTTGTTTTTGAATTTTTACTTCCAAAACTCCCGTCAGTTTTATTTTATTGGTTTCTCTCGGCTATTCAAAAGCAAATCTATTTTAAAAAAATTCATCGTGATTTTTCAGGTAACAAAACCAAATTTTTCTTGCCTCGAAGAGTGAGAGACGAGTCGGAAGGAAATTTGTAAAACCATTAGAAAAACTTGAAACGTCTGAATTTACTCTTTTATTTTCTTACAGTGTTACAAATTTCCTTTTATTCGTTATTTCCACACACGATGTTGTATGAGCATATTTGGATGGTCTAGAGTTGTTGCAAAATACCTAAATATAGCTCATTTTACATAATTCGGGTATTGTAATATTGTAGGCTCGAAGCCACAGAAGCTATTTCTAAATTGATTCCTTTGACGTCAGTACGCAGTAAAGAGTGTCGATCAGGGTCAAGTTTATTTTCGGGTATTTCGTCGAAGCCATGATTTAAATCAAGGCTATGATTCATTCTAATCGGAAAAAAAAACTTGGAAATTTTCAAGTAGATCACATGAATCACTGTTTTTGAAGGTCCTAAAGGGTGACAGTTTTACTATCATATGATTCATTTACTTTTGATAAACAACCGGCCAATCCCTTGAGGTTGAGGCCGTAAAATTCAAACAACTGTATTCTTTTATACGGTTCATAAAATATGTACGGAAAAAGTCTGTTGAGTCATCACCCATAGTTCATAGCTGATGCAGTGGAACTCCTTCTTTTAACTCCGAAGAGGGACAAGCACTCGAAACGTCAGTAATTTAAGTTAAGGGCAAATTTCCTCATTTTCAATCGTAGAACAAGGGCAAGCCAAGATAGATGTTCGTATCAGAACCCAGCACTGGAATTAATTTTTGGCCAAAACAATAACCTAAATTGCTTTTATAAATAAAGTAAATTATTGAAGCTACCAATTTGCATGCCATACGGGATATTTTATTATAGGCAACCTTCGAACGATTTTTAGCAAGCGAAGTATTTAACGGGCCTCTTCCTTACAGTCATTTATTTCGAGATCACAGAGTTTTATTGAGTCAAGTTATTAATTTCAGGGTAAATTTATAAACTGTATTTAGTATATAAAATGCAATGTTATTGATCATCTTTGACTGGAGTTTTCTTCATTTAGCCTATTTTTTACATATAGGTTAGCATTAGCTCTTCTTTTTCACCCAACTTTAATTTCAACTCTCTCTCTCGTCTTTCACCTTTTCTTTTCGTTCTCACTTCCCAATAACAAAACTAAAAAATGACCTATATCTAGTTTTTATTTCTATTTTTTTTTAAAGTTTGCTTGTATTAATTTTGTGTGCCACTTCCTAAAGCCTATCACAAGTAAATCAATAATGACATTCAGATTCAGATCATGCAGTGAAATGAGATGAATCGATGACTCAGTCACAAAGAACTTTAGACCTTTCAGCGTGACCCCCGCAGTGAAATATTTTCGTCAAGTCATCTTTATTATATAATGTTTCTTTTTCATCGGTTACATAGTATAATACATTTATAGTTGTGTCTGCTTACAAACCCTTGAGGCAAAGTTTTTACACAATCAATGTCAAGGTTCGATACGCACAATATCTAACAAACGTTTTCACCGGCCTATAAAACGTTGACGGTGGGTGATCTGAAATCTAACATCTGAGGTTCAAAGACTCAAGAGAAAAAATGAAACAGAAAAGAAATGAAATTCACCTTTTTTGTAACTTAAACACAGCAAGAGTCAGTGTGGATCTGCTAGAATAGATGTCACATTCAGATCTTCCACCGTCAACGTTTTTTGAAAGAAGTGTAACTCGATAGAAGTCTTTTTGTTTTGTTCGTATATATTCTTCGTTTGCTTGCTTGTTTGACTCATGTTCTTTCGTTTTTGATTTTATTTTTGTTTCTGCTCAATAAAATAACAACAATAACATTTACAACAACAACATGATATAATCGTAGTAGGTATGATAATCTTGACCCAATTATAAATAGTCATCCTAGAGAGAATGACCGGTCAAGTATTTCTGGTGGAATTAACAGCTTTTGATTGAATGAAATAAAAGACTTGTTGAGCCAGGCTAAGGTACGATAACCGACTGAACTAGATCAAGACCATGCTAACTGCATGCCGGACGAGCTATTTAGAGGAAGCGGTTAATGGGTAGAACTGTCGCGATTGCTTAACGCACAGTTGCTGGCAAGCAGAAGAAATGAAAAGGATCTACAAAGTGAAGGCGTGACGTCTCAGTCCAAGACCGCAAATTTAAAAAGTATTTTAATTATTGAAGAGGATATTCCTCATTGTGCACCTCACCATCTAAGATGTATCATTCCAATGACACACGAAGTATTCGATAAAAGTTAAATACGGGCCATGATTCAGTGATATCCCTCCTCCTAAGATACTTCATGTCCATGACTAGTCAAGTTTTAATAGTTGTCTTAAATCCTGACTCAAATACGGGCTGGAGAATATAGTAATTTCTCTCCACTCCCCCTCCCCCTCCCCCCTCCTTTCCCCCTCCTCTCCCCCTCGTGTGATAAATCATGTACAGGAGCCACGGGGTGTTCAAGATCTGACATGTAACCAAACTATAATTTGATCTTTTAATAATTATTTATATACGAAATATTTAGATTCGATCAAAGAGGACAAAGCTACCAAAGAACGCGATGAATTTTCAAGTGGTGACATTAAAAATTTCGACACAAAAGTGAACAAATTCTCGTAATTATACACGCAAAAAAAAAGGAGACGGCACTTAGTTCGCTGAAACGGAAAATTTGATTTTTGGAATCCTCATTCTTGAGCTTTGAACCTTGAGCTTGCGCAAGAACTGTTTGACTGTTACGTGTGATTAGCTCATTTCTTGTCACAATTTAGGAATCATTTGCTTCGAACCGGAAATGCGAAGGCGGGTAAGAACGGCTCGTGATGACCGCGTTAGTCTGTGACCATTCTTATCTGTTCATTAAAGAACAAAAATCTAATCAAGAATTTGATTTTTGTTGCTTTAGATAGCCAGATTAGAGAAAACACATTAGCGTTGTACTCTGATTTGAAGCGTTCAAATCTTATCAAGTGGAAACAACCTCCACATATTTCCTGTTGGGTTGTTTGGGACTGAGTGTTATATGGTTTTAACGCGGGCGTAACTCGTTTAAAGCATTTGTACTAATCCACACTGAAGATTAAATGTAAAATGCTTCAAGCTTCATAGAAATATTCTGCGTGCTTCCATAAGGGTCCAACGCAGGCCGAATACGCAATAATAAATTAAATTGCGCAAGCTACAATGTCGGGTAAAGAAGATGCCATTGTCAACCAGTAGCTCATCAAACAATCATAGGGCTTTTTGTGGATTTATACTCACATTGTTGTTGAAAACAAAGAAGGCTTTCCATAATGTTGTTAATAAAAATACAAACAAGAAACAAAAATAATTTTCTCTTGAACTTGAAGACCTAAACTTGAAGATTATCTTCGGATTTAGTTTTTCTACATCAACACACGAACGTTAACCCGTGGTTTTTAATTTTCGCGTATAAACGTGCACTGTTTCCGTCCATCGTTGGCGGTACTTCAAACGACAACTATGTCAAGCACGACTACTTTGTCGATGAGCTAACAATTAGGTTAGACCTCTATAAAACATGTGAAAAAATCTTGCAAATTCAAAAACCGCGATAAAATTCTTCATGTCTAAAATAAAGACGTTTGGAATTCCTTTGTGATTTATGTCATCAAATGTGGTTCTAATAAATTCCCTAGAAAACCTACAATGTTTCAGGTACATACGGAATATTTGGCGTTGTTTGTATTGTGTTATATTACACAGATCAATACACACATACGTAATCAGTAATAACTGTAGTGACATAATCGGGGTTCTAAAAATAGACGTGGTTGACTAAGTTGACCGCGCGTACACGGGAGTATAAATGCACCGTTGTCGGTGAGGACAAATTACAGACGTGCGACTTTATCTTCACTACCATACAGAGAACAGCGTTTAATGTAATAACAAGATATAAGACATCATGATTACTCCAACTGTTGAAGTCACAACCACAACGTCTTCTCTAGCAGGATCCATTCCAAGTCCTTCACCATTCACTTGTGCAAAAAGCAAAACCTATCACACGAGGACAAGTGGTTCGTCTATGAAAAATGTATTTGACTATAACTCGGCGTATCCTTTGACGCACTGCGTAAAACCAAGTACTGGACTTTTGTCATTCGACGATTTGAATTTGCTGTGCTTGAGCGTGTATGGAGTAGACTCAGGGAACATTGAAGATGAGATAATTTCTGCACTCGTAATCGAACTAGGATTGGACCGAATGGAAAAACTTCCCGAACTAAAAGTTGGACACCACGATTTGAGTGATAAAAATGTCTTGATCGTGGGACAGGAGGCTTAGTTTCATGCATTTTAAAAAAATCTATAATTATAAAAAACTGAAATGTGCAACGGAGTGAAGACAGGACGCCAAGACAAATAGATCCTTGAACTCTCAATGTTGTAAATATTGGAACTGACAAGAATTTTAAGAGAACTCGACCAACAGCAGTCCTAAGTTCGTTTTTCTTTTAATATTTTAGTTGATTTTGTGTGAACGCTGAACTTAAAATTCGCAGTTGAAAAGCTCCGCTTTTTTCTGGCCATTTTTCCCACTGATTATCGAGGCGATGACAGACGGTCTAATCTTTGCCAAGAGATATAGAGAACGCAGTTAAAAATTTGTTTATTTATTTTTATCTAAAGATGGATCCAGAAGTACAACATCCAAATTTACAACTGGGAGGTATTGAACGCATATGACCGTGTGATATCTGGTGAGACATGCCGTGGAATTATTTCGTTTATCGGTTTGTCAAGAGAACAAAGACTTGATGTGAATTGGTCACCTATAGAGAACAAAGAAAAACAGACTGCACTTATCTCCTTGATCTTCCTGATCAAAGAGGTGGTATTTCATAAATTTAGATTATTCGATGTTGCAGTTAATTCACTAGCCTTATTAGCTAGCATGTAAAGAGAGCTATATATATATGTATGATATAAATGTATATATGTAAAAAAACTTTCCCATGTAAATATTACTCAATGAATTACAAATGTATGAGAAATGATGTTTGAAAAGCAGATGTTTTGTCTTTGCTGAGAATCAAACCACTAATAGTTCCCTTTCAGACCTGTAAATATCGATACAGATAAAAGGTTATTCTTTGACTCGAAACTACTTTGGTCGGACGGAAATCAGAAGTTTCCTGTAAGTGTTGAAGCAAAAAACTTTTTTCCGGTAGAAAGCACTAAATATCTTTAGCCTTTTTAGTCCCGATTTCAAGGAAATGTATGAAAATGGATTAAACCATATAGTTAGTTGATGACTGATTAAACTAACTGGTTTTTACAAAACCTCTCAAAAAATTGCAACGTCCTGTTTGGCATCCATTAATCTTGACAGAGTTAAGTGGTATGTTCTTGTGAACAAGAGATCCAAAAAATATAATTCACTTAGATATAATATAATTCTCTGCACAGATTCAAAGTCTTGCAAAAGAACTGTGATTCACACTTTCGAACGGAAAGGGGATCAAATTAAATCTTATTAAAATTTTTCTTATCTTTCTTTCTTGAAAATATACAATAACTCGATTCATAGCTATTCTTGATCCAAACCACAAGTGTCCCAGATGACCTCGGCTCCTCTTTCCGCGCTTCGGTATGGTTACAATGTCTAAACATTCGAGTTATCTGATTCAGCAAATTTTAGAACAAGGAATTGATTATCCTCTGTCACTGATTTGGTGATCATTATTCAATAAAGGGAAAATTTCTCTATCAGATTTTTGTTGTTGTGCTAAAAGGCAAGAAACCTTTTTGTTTTGGAGATGACTTGGGTGGCCGCCCGGGGGGTACTACCACCCTAACATGGGTGGGCGTGTGCCGCCAGGTCCTCAAAACCCTGACCCTATCTCAGACCTAAAATTTGGATTTTACATACACTACCCCAGACTAAACCTACCTGCAAAAACGGCTATTGAATAGATTTTGAATAAATATTTACCAGTTGTTTTAAATTTATTTGAAACTGTTTTTGTGCCAGCAGAAAGCGTAGCCTAGCAGACTAAAACGACCAAAACCTAACCCTATCCCCGACAAAAACCTTACGCTATCCTAGAAAAATGTCAAAAAGTGATACCCTACCCCAGACTTAAAAGCCGAAAAAACATACCCTATCGACCCGTATAGTAAATATAGACCGATTTTAACAAGGCAAGGGACAATTTTTTTTCTGACGTTTTCACCAGGGAATTTTCTGAGTCTACTTTGCTAAGGAGTTTTGCCAAAAGAATTCCTTTTCCCTAATGCTAATGTTGTGTTGAAAGGTTCGGCTTTTATAGCACAGTTTGCACAGGAACAACAGGACACTGAAATCAGTGCGTATACTTAACAATAAAGACGCCGATACATGGTGCAATTTTCTCTGCAATTCAAATTTCATTGCAGAGAAAAATTGCAGCGTCTACAATACTCGTGTAATTTTCAAAAAAAATTCAGAGAGAAGATCAAACATTTCAACTACATTTGAACTGCAGATATTTCTTTGTTGCAAGAAAACGTTACCGGAGACATTATACACGCTGTGCAATTTCACTCTCGCAACAAAATTTCAAAAAATTCAGAGAAAATATTGCCCAGTGTATCGCCGCCTTAAGTCACCAACTTCGAGGTGAATATTTACCGAGCCGTGCAGCGAGTCTTCGAGAAGCGAGTTACATATTATTCAGCGGGACTGAGACGACTAATTGTTTTATACTTTAGAGTTTAAAGTCTGCAAAGCAACCGCTGGTAGCCATTTTTAAAGTTTTGTCAAAAAAATCAGGGCCTTCGCTATCAATCCGGTTGGGAAGTTGAGAGAAAGTGAATTATGAGGCTTTTTAACAAAAAGTGATACTTGAAACCGGACTAACTTTGGCTACGGCCCTGAAAATATAACCCATAGCCACTGTTCTGTCGGTGACTACTACGTCATGCAGGGAGACCAAGGGAGATTCCGAATACCGCAATCCCGCAAGAAAAAAATGATCAATCCCGCAATCCCGCATGAAAAATTCGAAAAATATACCACTCGGCACATAAAAAAATCGAAAATACCTCTCATGCGCAAAAATATTTATCACCGCAACATGAACATGAATATGAATTGCAGTTTGCAATATCCCGCATCCCGCAGCGCTCAAAAACACCGCATCTCCGCAATTTCAAAACGTTTCCTGTAATGCCGCAATTCGAAAAATGAAAGTACCGCATACCGCAGTTTTTTTTAAAAAATACCGCATTACCGCACAAAAAAAAAACAAATGGTCAATCCCGCAATCCCGCAAACCCCTAGGCCCCCTCGTCATAGTCACTGGAACTCATACAATCAGCGTGCGCGAATCTTTGTTTGAATCTAACGCCGCGGCTACACTAACGATTTTTGCTTGCACAGGCGACGCGATTTTTTAGAATTAGTCGAGTCGTGGTGGAAATCGCACGTGTAGCCACC
>JANTNT010091318.1:0-11312 GCA_024752375.1 Entacmaea quadricolor
CATTTCTCTCGTGTTTTCAAATGTCCGGAGTGTTTTCTCACAGTATAAAACATGGCTTAGCCTTCTTTATTTGTTAATTCAATGATGTGCCAGCTTTTATATGTCAGTTTTTGATAAATATTGGTCATGGAAAAAGAATAAAAGGTCATGGAAAAAGACATGGAAAGTCATGGAAAGTCATGGAATTTAGAATCTTGAAAAGAGTACGAACCCTGTTCTTTTGTTAACTTCATCCAACATGGCCGCCATGTCTTTGTCTTGGGATTCCCTTGGGAATGATTGCAAACCATCAATTCTCGCAATCAATAGTGTCAAGTCGAGGTTTCGTGCGAAGTTTTCATATATTTGCTGGATTTTTTGAAAGAAGCTTTGACTTTCGATTTTTGTTCGATGGAAATGAAGAGTATCTCGGAAATGGCCTATTTAAAAATCAGAACTTCATTCACTTTGAAGCGATCGATGACAACGACTTGCATTTTATTCGTACTCGAGTTGTTTGCTGGTTAATCTCCCTTTTGTTCGAGGCTTTTTCTCTGGGTTCTCTGGTTTTTCCCTCCTCCGCAAAAATCAAAGTCTAAGTTCCAATTCGATGTAGAAGATATTCTCGATAGGGCTAACCTATAATGGCTCCTTTCCGCGTTTCTCCTCGAATTTATCCTCATGAATTCTATTCAATGTCTTATATTGTTTGAGCTTTTGTTTATTTTGAAAAGAATTTAAATAAATAAATTTGACGTCGATCGCGAAAAATAAAAAATTACGGGATTTAATAAAAGGATCTATTGGCTACATCGGTATTACTTTCGGGATTGTCGGGTCGACTCGATCGATTCTTTGTATATTGTGAACGTGACTTAGTCACGGACACTTAAAATATAAAGCGCTAAAACACACAAAGTTGAAATTCCTGATCCCCCCCCCCCCGATACAATATTGGTTCTATTTCTGAAAATAATGAGGGTCCTTAATCCAGGGCGGTTTCAGGATTTTCTTCAAGATGGGTGCAGCTGTAGAGGGGTACTGTCAGGAGGGGGTGCAGCTGTAGAGGGATACTGTCAGGAGGGGTGCAGCTGTAGAGGGGTACTGTCAGGAGGGGGTGCAGCTGTAGAGGGATACTGTCAGGATGGGGTGCAACAGGAGTACTGTCAGGAGGGGATGCAACAGTAGATGGGTCCTGTCAGAAGGGGTTGCAACAGTAGATGGGTACTATCAGGAGGGGGTGCAACAATAGATGGGTACTGTACGAACGAGGAACATTACATGTTTGGACAAATATGTCTGGGGATAGGGATGGGGTAGGCCTAAATGTACTTATTTTAAGGATGTTCACGGGCATTGTTTCTGCGCGTCCTTTCTACGCACGAGCGCGTTCTTTTTGCATAAGCGAGAAACGCCTGACATATTTCTGACTTCTAGTAAACATTAAGAAATGACACTTTCTGTGGAAATAACTCTTTAAAAAGCTGGGTGATCCCCTTTTTACTCTTAAGTCAGTATATTCACTTGTTTCACATATTCTCACCGAATATGGAAAAAGTTTAACGTTAGAAGTTTGTAATTTTTAAAAGCTTTTCGATCGAAGTAGGCGAATTTATGCACCATCGGCAACAGTTTTTATATAAATCAGTGAGAATTACCATGGGAATTATCTTCAAAACGAGCACAGTGATCCGCAATTTCTTTTGCCTTTATGATATAAGCTATCCAATATCTATCATCCATGAAAAAAGAAAGTTCAACATTAGAACATTTGCCCGCGAACGTCCTTAAGCTACCATTTTATTATCACGAAACTTATAATTGAAATAAAACGCGCGCATTGTCGTTATCAATTCTGTCAAAGATTGTCTATTTATATTTTGTGTATTATTATACGATCAGGGCATTTGACTTGCATCAGGATCTCTCCAGTTACGATGTTAAGGTTTGTAAAAACGTTTTTCTTCTTTAACAGAATTTCATAAGTGTTAGCAGTTTAGTTATGCTTTATAGAGGGTTTTCATGTTACGTCATAGCCACTATGTTCATTGCTACAAATAAAGGTCAAGATTGTGGATGTGCGTACGCATTACAACCAATAACGGCGTCTTGAATATTGGAAGGAAAGTAATGAGAAATGTCAAAATTTTGTGAATAGCTTGATTTGTAAACCAGTTTTCTCCGGTGCCTGACTCGAAATGATATAAGACAGTTACAACACACAACGACATCATAAAATCAATCATTAAATTCAAGGTCTACTTTCTTCCCCAGGTTATCGTTTTTTCGGTCCAAATCTGCATCATTTTCACATTCCTTATAAAATGCTTGCAATGACGTTCAGTCAGCTTCGATTTACAAAATATCTCTTCGGTACATTTTTTGTGCCGGACTCTTAAAGTTTGTAGCAATTCTTCGAGAAGTTAAATCGTCTATAAAAAGTTTAAAAATCTCCTTGTTCAAAGTGGTTCCAACAGCGTGTTAACCTCTTCATAATTTCGCAACACCAAACAGCAAGACGCCATTTTATAGGGTCCACTTTCGAAGAAATTGTAATAGAAATATCTTCAAAACGCCAAACTTCTTCGTCAGCCATGTTTAAAATATCCCAAGCTTACAGTGAGTTCTGGGATATACAGTTTAGGTACCATTCTTCGACTATTTAAGATGACGGGGGGTTTTCCAGGCTCATTTTCGCGCGACTTTTTGAAAAACAATTTTTTTCTTCACCTGAAATCATGACTGATATTTTTTGGATTAATACTAAACTCTTAGTCTTCCTTCGCTTTATGTTTTTTCGTCGAAGTAATTGTCAACTATGCTAAGATTGTGCAGTAAATCATAAAAAACACATCTATTTTTATTTTGGGCCGTCATTTTGTTACATTTTATTCGGAATGCCGCTGATATGTTACGCAGTCTCAAAATGTCCCTCATTTCTAGCAATGTGATGTACCTCAAGTATTCCTTATTATTTTCTCGTTACGCTACACCAAAGTGGCCGCCATTGCTGTATAATTCTCCAGGGACGAAGTGGAAATGCTTCATTGAACAAAATCAAGTAAAGATCTGTTCTTATTCCTTGGCTGGGCTGGTTTTTAAACTTTTTTCGACTTTTAAATTCATACAGGTTCTTTTACTGCTCCAAAACAATACCATTGAGGTTCATAATATTCCTATCAAGGGTCAGATCCCCCAGTCCACCCTAGTGGAATACGTGAGACAGCCTGGACACCGCTCAGACATAAGGTATTTCATCAAATTGATTCTGTAAGATGAGAAAATATAGAGAGTGGTATGCTCATAGCTTCGTACTCTTAGGTGTGACAAAATCTTATTATTTCCTTTAAAAAAGTTTAAAATGTTGTCGCTATCCTCGTTTGTTTTAACATTATTTTTGTTCTAATAGGACCCTAAGCCTTAGTTCTGATGGCATGTGTGTACTATCAGGGTCTCAGGAGACCTTAAAAGTTTGGAACAGGTATGATGATAAATGATAAACAAACAAATAAATAAATGGTCTTGGTTTAAGAGTGCACGCCGTATATCCATGAAACAGCTGGTAACTATTTAGCGCACAACAGTATTTAGTTATCAACTATTTTGTTATCCGATAAGAATTCACTCAGGCATCAACTATACAAAGAAAAACAATGACCGCTAGATTTTCTCTGCCAAATTTACTTTTATCTTGAAAATTTTAGTAGAACATTCAATAACTAACCTAGGAATTTGATAAGTCTGATAAAATATTCACGTTCGACCTTTATGGGCATTAAAAAGTCTTGCCTGCGGCTCCGCGACCTTTAAATGCCCATAAAGGTCTCCTGCTCATATTTTATCTGTCACATAAAAACTTTAACCTCGTGCTATGTATCTACTTTATCTTGTTCCAGAGATTCCCAGCAATGTATTCGTACAATGGAGACTGGCTACGCACTTTGCTCGTTCTTCGTCCCAGGCGACAAGCACGTGATAGTTGGAACCAAGGTAAGGCAACCGCCCTCATGGAAATGGTGGTCTAAATAGAAAAATGTTATTCTTAGGTCCGTTGCATTAAGAATTGCAGATAATAAGACGGTCTTCTTTTATGCAATGGGCGACTTAGACGAAAAGGTCACGTGACCCTACCCTAATCAAAACAAGTAGCAGTGCCAAGGTCACGTGATCGCTTCCTGCTAGTCGCTCAACAGATTAATAATATTTAAAAGGTGTTTACAGCTAATTCAAAAAAAAAGTTGAAAGGGCGAACGACGAATGGCGATTGGAGATTGCATGACTGAAAGGAACTGATGGATAATAAGAATATCATAATTCATTTCTTAATACCTGAACAATGCCTGTACCATTTAGCGATGACCTTGAGTGGTCAGTAGTATGTCTCGTTCATCTAGTGAAGTGATCATTTGAAAAGGTCTCATTTTTCTTGGATTTGTCAAAGAGTACATTTGAGCAATATATTAGAAGTTTTATCACGACTGGTGGGGTAAAATCGTAGAGACTTGGGCGTCCACTTGGAAGTATTACTTTTGCACCTGCTGCTACTCCTGCTGCTACTCCTGTTGCTGCTGCTGAGACTTGGGCGTCCACTTGGAAGTATTACTTTTGCACCTGCTGCTACTCCTGTTGCTACTCCTGTTGCTGCTGCTGCTGCTGCACCTGATTCTGCTCCTTCTCCTCGGACATGGTTGTCATTCAATTCATGTCTCCGTAATAATGTGACCATAGTTCGCTGTTCGCCATTCGCCCTTCAACCATTTTTGAAATAGCTGTATATGATTATTTTAAGTTTTGATGCCCTAGATTTCTGTCCGTCTGTCCGACTGTCTATATTTATTTAGGCGGGAAAAATCGAGATCTTCGATATAGCGGCGGGAAGTCTTCTGGAGACCGTAGATGCACACGAAGGTCCGGTATGGAGTTTATCTCTGGCAGCTGACAAGGTTAGTTTATCCTCATTTACTTTTAATATATTGTATACTTTTCGCTCGATATTATTTGCTGTCAAATATTCACATTCCAGCCGGTGAGATTTCGGGAAATTCTAGTTTTTTCGCAAAATAAATGGGACAAAGTAATAGGTTCCACGCTTGATTGTGTACATTTGGCAGCAGAAATCTCGTGGGAAAAGGGAAAAAAAAAAAGAAGAAAAAAAAGGAAAAACAAGAAAACAAGAAACAAACGTATAGATCGAAATGTTCACTGATACTTTCGAAATTCGCAGAATGTTTTTCAGATAAAGGCCGCGACGTCCACACGTATCCCGAGAGAACGGTCCACTAAACGCATCTGTTCAAAAAAAGTTTCCAGAGTGGATTTTTTTTAAAAGACCGGCTTATCGTTTTCGTGTGGACAAATGAAAACAGAGATTTTTGAAAACAGTGACGTCACAGATCAATCCAATCTACCGTCATAGCGGGCTCATGTTACCGGCCAAGCGCATGCTCCGTAAGGGACACTAGCGTTAATTTTTCAACCGTGATAACGTTTTCGTGTTTATGGGAGGAAACGATACAGATACGCTACTTGTTAAAAGGATTTTGAATACGGGGAAAATATGCATTTTCAAAAATATTCGGATACTTGTGGAAGGAGCCATATAGTTAAAAGCGAGTTTCGTTGGACGCAAATGTAACTGCAAATAGATAAAACTAGTCCTTTATCACAGAAATTCTTGACTGACGTGTACCTGGATCTCACTCTGACTTGAAAACGCCTCTTTAGTTGCGTGAGGAAATCATTGTAAAAGTGCTTGAATAGCCCAAAAAAAAGGTTCCTTAAAAGACTCCTTCATTTATTACTCCTTAAAGTGTAAAAGCTTTTAGTTCGGCAGTCTGAGAAGGTGATTTTAATTCAAATGACATGACTTGTACAGCAAAATATCAAAATGGCGACAACGTAACAACGACTAAGTCGTCAAAATATTCCTTGAACGTCCACCTTACATTCTTAAAAAATCCATGGAATGATTCAAGGGAATCTTGCACGAACCATGACTTTTCTATGTAACTGTATAGATAAGTTTTTGTATGAGCGGGAAACGTCAGAAAGCGAGAAAACAGACACCATCCAATCACAGTGTTTGAATACGGAAGCCAATTAAGAGCCACGGTAAAGAACAATGGATTACGTCACAGTGTCACCTATTTGTCTTTTGTTTTCACCGTTAGACTGTCTTTTTTTATTTTTATTTTTAGCGTGGTTTTGTGTCGGGGAGTGGAGATTCTGCTGTTAAGTTTTGGGAATTCGAGTTGGTGAAAGATGAAAATTATTCAAAAACAAGGTAAGGAATGATTATAAACCACTTTGAACGCCCTTAACAGACCCAACTCGAGGTCAGTGACCACGAAACAACATGGCATTTTTCGTATGTGTGGGAAACGTACGGTACCGTGATCTTAAATGGCTTCCGCTCTAAACCAATCATAAAACGAGAAAAGAGACACCATCCAATCGTAAAGCTTGAATACGTAAGCCATTTAAGAGTCACACTTCCGTACGTTGATTACTGAAGATAAAATACAGCAAAAATATGAAAAAGTTCGGAACTCGAAGACACAACGTTTTTCTGTTATTCCTTTTGAAATCAAAAACAAAAGAATGAGTACTTGAGCAATTCAAGGTTCCAACAACCAATAAAATTCTTCTGAAACTATTTACGAATTTTGCAACCTCCGTGTTGCACACAAGCCTGTTATGACCTTAAGACGTTTATTGATTAACATTACTACCATTCTCGTTGAAGTGCGACCCTCGAAGTTTGAAGTCTCGTTTGCAAACTAGCGTTTCGACGGCCGTCAATCAAATAACTTTTTTACAAAATTGGCACTTATGTGTAAATTTTGGTAGATTTCTTTTACCTTATAGCATTTTATATTAATTTTTTATATCCTCAATTGCAAATTTTGATCACAAATAGGAGGAATTTTTTTCTTGACCGATAAACTTGTTTCACGGTATTTTGTTTGACGACCGTCAAAATGCTAGTTTGCAAACAAGACATCGAGCTTCGAGGGTCGCACTTCAACGAGAATGATAGTAAAGACAGACAAACCACTTAACAGCCAAAGAGCTGTTTATAAAATAGCTTGTTTTGACTGCGACTCCACCTTTATCGGTGAGATTGGTAGAAATTTAAACATGCGACTAACTGAACACAAACGTGCTACTAAAAACCGATACCCTAAAAGCCACATCACAGAACATCACAAGAACACTGGACACAGTATTAACTGGGACTCTGCTACATATATCACATAGTGCTCTAATTACCATCAACGCCTTACACTTTAAAGCCTGGTAAACTAACTTAAACTAACCGCTCAACCGTAGTAAACAACTACCGGCACTATCAATCACTTTAGTAGCAAAATTTCCAGTGGAACAAATCTTGTCTCCAACAAACAACATCACAAACCGCTTTCCTACTAGCGAAGTCTTACCTTTCCTCCCGGTATTTGCCTGTTTTCACCAGGATTTTTGGAATTGTTTGGATTTGATTCTTGTATTTATTAGGAATTTAAAAAATGTAAATAAGATAAGACTTTATATTCTCTACCTTCTCAAAGACCATAATGCTTTGCTCCTTGGGCGGTAACCAGTAGAAGAAATGCATGCTATTATGACCAAAATTTGTTTGTTGAGCTCGCAAAACCAGTTAACAAATTTATAACCTAAATTTAGAGATATTTTATTTTATTTTGTCAACACATTGGTCTGTAATTTTGCAGACGATGTATTGGCAAAATTAAAAATGTCTCTTTATTTACTTATAAACTTATTCAAATTTCCTTTCTCCTGTTTTTGGTAAATTCTTATGCATTTTTAAGTATTATTAACTGGTTTTGCGAGCTCAAATTTTGGTCATAATGTAATACATTTCTTCTACCGGTTACCCCAAGGCGCAAAGCATTATGGACTATGAGAAAGTAGAGAATTGTATACTTTTTTGGTTAACTTCCTTTTGGCGTGTGGGACATAGCAACAGTAACTGGGGTTTTGGGAACCATCAATGGTCATTCTCCTTAAGGCCTATTAGGATGTTAATCAGTTTTTTCAGATAAGATATTGTATGATAGAATTGATTTGACCATTGTTTTGTTTGTTTTAAACAGCAAGCGTCTGAGTATAGCTCATGTTCAAACACTCAAGTTGAAAGAAGAAGTCGTTTGTGTTAAATACAGGTAAATAACGGAAGTTTTTATCGATGTAAGGATTTGGCGCACTGAAGGTCAATGAAGGTCGTGAAATCGATAAAATGTCACAGCGCGAGCCTCATCATTTCTTATCCAATCAGAACGCTAGAACAAGGCAACGTGTACTGATGTTCGTTTGGGTTGTGCGTTAGGGGACTTTCACATAGTGTTTTAAGTCCGGTTTAAACGAGCAAAGCAAAAGCAAATTCCATTCCAACTTAGAAAAGAGTAAAACACAATCAAAATAAGATGTGCGTGAGCTAGGAGGTTGTTTAACTTATCTAACGAATTTTGGCTTGCGTTTGTGTTACCCATGTTCGTACGAGTAAAATGCAAGTCGTCAAATTTCGTTAAGTCTCACTGATTGCTTCATAGTGAATGGAGTTCTGCTTTTTAAATTTCTGAGATACGCTCCACTTCCATCGAACAATAATTTCAAGTCGAAGCTTCTTTTGAAAAATCCAGCAAATGTACGAAAACTTCGCACGAAGCCTCGACTTGACACTATTTATTTCAGGAATTGGAGCGTATCTTGAAAACTTAGGAAATATTATAGGTTAGCCCTATCGAGAATATCTCCTATATCGAATTGGAATTTAAAAGTTGATTTTTGTGGAGAGAGGAAAAACCAGAGAACCCCGGGGAAAAACCCTCGAAGCAAGCGAGAAAACCAACAAACAACTCTGCTCACATACGACACCGAACCCACGGGACTCGAACCAGGGTTGCGTTGGTGAGAGGCAAGCGCTCTATCCGCTACTCCACTCTTTTGTGCTCAGCTGGCTGTAATCAACCATGTGATTTTGCTTGTGCTTGCATCTATAGATTTTAGATTTTTATTTAATTTACACACATTTATACATAAAGAAATTATTACATAGAAGAAAAGAATAACGATGAAAACTAGATATAAGGTAGACATATAAGTAAAATAAGAAAATAATTACAAGTGTGTGTGGCTGTTGAAAATAGTTAATACTTTCGAGTCAACAGCCGCAATACTTTCGAGTCAACAGATATATTTACCTTGCTCGATTGAACCAGGAAGTGTTATCAGAGTTCAAAACAAAAGCTGATAGGAATATAATCATTTTTAGGTTGATATTCAACCAGGAAATGACGAAGTAAAATATTTATTTTTTTATATTTATTTTTTAGGTTGAATATCAACCTAAAAATTATTATATTTGGATTAGCCTTTGTTTTATTTTATTTAAAATTGTCAGCCTCTCCAGGATTTATAAGAGTTTTTTTTTTTTATATTCCTAGTCCCAACCAGAGGTTGTTAGCTGTTAGTCTGCTTGATTGTACTGTCAAAGTCTTCTTCGCTGATTCTCTTAAAGTAAGTTCATTATTTAATCACCCTTACAGTAAACACCCTAAGAATCTTTTGATCTATTCCGACCAATATATCACGTGATCATTTTATATAATAAATTGAGAAACCAATGTGCGAAGTTTTCAGTACTATTTCATATTCGCAACTGAATTATCTCTAAATGGTAAAGTTGAAAGACCGCCCATTCCAGAGGGTTAATCCTCCCTTGGCGCTCTATTTTAAGGAAATTTTCTAGGTATTGTACGTGTTTTAATCGCAGATGTCGGGTCAGTGTTTGTTATTCACAAATACCAACCGCAAAGTAGAGTATAAAACCTTAATAGTGAAAATGCTTTTAAATTTTTTGGACCTTTACTGATTCTCTTGTATATTCAGCAGCCTCATATCCAGGGGAGGTGGACATTGTGCGTTCGAACCCCCCCCCCCAACATTTTTGGGGTACTGCCAAGGTCCATTGTTTACTGGCAAACTAAAACCGACTATACCCTCTTTCCACTTGAACGAACCGCGCACCAAATTTGTCCATTTTCAGATGTTCTGTGGGCAGGCCAATGAGAAGGGAGCGTTCTCAGTGTTCAGTATTTAGGGACCTGTCATTATATTACGGAGGAAGGCCTACTATGTTTGGGGATCACGTTTTTTGAGCACAATTTTGAAGAGGGCCATGATTGTTTAAATTGAATTTTGTGGAGGGTTATATATATTGTTTGAGCCTTATTTTGTAATCAAGGGGGCTTTTTTAGTAAAGCTCTCGTTCTTTGGATTTCAAGTTTTGCAAAATCATAGATAAATTACAAAATTTTCTCGCTCGCTGTTTACAAAGAAAGTTTATAAGTACATTCAAATAATCGCATAAGTATTATTCGTTTTAATGCTATCGCAAATAAACTACTCAGACAATCAATAAGTGCGTTTTGACCACTGTATCAAAACTCCGTCACGGTACTGATTTTCTTTGTTTTGTCCTCATTAATTATTCATGAATTGTTGATCACTGTATCAAGACACTCGTCACGGTACTGATTTTCTTTGTTTTGTGCTCATTGATTATTCATGATTTTTTGAAAGTTTGGTCCACTTTGACCTCGGAAGCAGCCCCATCCCACAAAAAAAAATCCTTCCTACAGGCCTGTATTCCATCTCGTAAATTCAGACAGCCCACATGTACTAATCTCCCTCACTTTCTTGCAGTTTTTCTTATCTCTATATGGTCATAAGCTTCCAGTCATGTCTTTGGACATCTCATCAGTGAGTTCGCATTATATAATAGTGTAATATTCAGCCCTGGCCATTCTTATTCTTTATATGTAAATAAAGTATTGGGAATCGGTTTGGTCAGAGACATGCCAAAACCAAAGCGTTTTATTTGGTATTCCGAGTTAAAACATCTTCATCGGGGATAGATAGGTTGGTTCCTAAAGCCTTTCTGAGGGCGACTAGAGCCAAGTGCATTGCTTGTTTTCGCGTGACGTCATTTCCGGTTTTGTGCGGGATTTTTATCAGCTGAATGACACGTTTCCGAAAGAAAAATGCTTGGTTGAGTGCACATGGTGGTCCGTGTTTGGCCGCCATTTGGGGTTTTTAATGAGATTCATGAGATTCAGTCAGCTGATTGAAACCCACCAATTGGAAATGGATGTTCTCAAATTGAGTTTCAATAGACATTAAGGTAGTTCGGGACCCATAGATTCTACAATAGATTTTACTGCAAACTTTGTCTACAAGGAGAAGTACATATATTAAGTCCAAATATGAAATAAAAAAGGGGGGTCACCGTATTCGTTTTTGACTTAAGGGGG
>JANTNT010091429.1:0-11312 GCA_024752375.1 Entacmaea quadricolor
TCCAAAAATTATTAATAAAATTGAGAAGCTCGATCAAACACTTGAAAGAGTATTTCATCAGTGTATCCAAACACCTCAAAGTTAGTTAAAAAACTCGGCTTCGCCTCATTTTTTCAACACCCTTCTCAGTGTTTGGTTACACTGATGAAACACTCTCGCGTTTGATCTATTACTTCATGAATTGGCCAGTTAAACTTGGTTGCTCCAACTCTATTTAAAACCTTGAATTATGTCAACTGAATTTCATTGGTGTCAAGAGCTCTAACTATATAAAATTTATTGACAATGGCAAACTAGTTTCCCTCCATGACATTTTGGAAAATATCAATCAAACTTTGGGTGAGCAGTTGTGCAATCATGTGCCTTAATCTGTTTTAAGGGATGCTTGGTTGATCAATACAACATTATTTGTTACTAACCAGGGGGACTCCCTCATAAAAGGGGGTGGGGTCCTCTTGGAAATTCTCAAAATGACCCCTAAAAGGGACCAAAAAATCAGCATTTATTTGAACAGGCATGAAATTTAATGAAAATAATTTATCACTGAAAATTTTGAGTTATGTTTGGGAAAATGTTCACTTTCCACCTGGTCCTTCATCAACCCAATTAACTTGCTCTCTCTCTCTATAAATGTTATTTATTTTCTTGATTTAAAACACCGATTATAGGAAAAACTATGTTGTTAAACAATTTACTTCACTTCAAACGCCTGAATGAAGAGGATTTCAATAAAAGAATTAACAATCCCAATAATGTCATGTCCACAACAATTTATGGTCATGTACACAACACACTATTTTCCTTATTTCATTTATCCCTTTAATGTTTTATTTATGCATGATTTTTTCCACAACAGACTGCCATCTATATTTAACAACATTTTTAAGCAAGTTAACAAAATACATGGTTACCAAACTAGGTTTGCATCTAAAAAAATCTTACTATTTGTCATATGCAAAGACAAATTATGGGAACTTCTAATAAGATTCCATGGTGTTAGTTTATCTAATTTACCCTTATTACTTATACTATTTTTTATATGCTTAGATTGTAATTACTGACCCTATCTTTAAGCTCTTGCAAACTCTACCATTTTAATTATGTCTTCTAACCTGATTATATTTTTAAATGACACGTACACTTTTCTTGGTTTTTTTTTTTACTTGGTATTTCAGTACCCAGGTTGAGGATTTTGTTAAGGTCTTGTAAGATCTTTTAAGATCCTAAAATATCTTGTTAAAATGCTACCAAAATCTTGGTTTACCATGATCCTGGAAAGGTCTTGGCAAGTTAGTATCTATCGAAAAAAAAATGCTTTTTTTTCAAAGACCTTGCCATGATCTTGCCATGATCTTGACAAGATCTTGAAAAAATCTTGATACAGTCTTGTTACAATTATGACAGATTTTGGCTAGATCCTTGTAAGATCTTGGCATGATCTTGACAAGATCTTAATATAATCTTGGTAAAATCCTGTGAAGATTATGGTTTTAAAAATATCATTAGATAATGTGTATTTAGAAATATACTGCCCTCAAAATAAAAATTTGACATGATTTGTAAATAAGAAATTTGATATTTTCCAAGCTCATTGCAAAAACGTATAATAAAATTTTCTAGTCAAGATCCTAGCTAGTCGATCCTAGCATGATTAAAAAATATTAAAAATTTACTAAACACTACTTCCCTGTCAAACCGACCCGGAGGGTACTGCCCTATATTTGCTATACGGGTATGTGCTGCCTGATAGGTTATGTTTTTTTGGCTTTTAAGTCTGGGGTAGGGTATCACTTTTTGACATTTTTCTGGGATAGCATGATGTTTTCCTCTGGGATAGGGTTATGTTTTGGTTGTTTTAGTCTGCAAGGCTACACTTCATGCTGGCACAAAAACAATTTGATTTCCATCTAAAACAACCATTAAATATTTGTCTAAAAACTATTGACTAGCTGTTTTTGCATATAGGTTTAGTCTGGGGTAGGGTATGTAAAATCAAAATTTTAGGTCTGGGATAGGGTCAGGGTTTTGAGGACTTGGTGGCATACCCCCACCCATGTTAGGGTGGTAGTACCCCCCTGGCAAAAATATTCCCAACATTCTGAGAGTTCCTAGTCCTAGGCATTCTTAGGAATTCAAACAAATTTACAGTTCACGGTAATGGGCTAATAAATGAGGTGAAATGTCTGTTAATTGATCTGAGGTGAAAATTTAAATTTTACTTTTAGTTGAGCTTCTGAGTCACAACTTCACTGAATAAAGTTTAAATCTAGAATTTTAAGTTTGAACAAATCCTAACTGAAATTTCCTGATGGTTGTTTAGTATTGAATTTGGATTCTTCTATACTTTGCCTATTTGTCTAGTATATTAACTGAGTGCTGGAATTTCTGGAACTTAAAACATTAATTCTTCAAACTGATTATCATCTGTCTGTTTGAATAACTAAGCTGAAAGCATATTAAGTTACAAACTTGTAAGTCGATAATTAACCTTATCTGGTTCACTTTCAGTTAATCAGTTCTTTATGGATCTATTTTCTAGCTAGCTATTAGTTCAACTACTATTTTACTATTTTACATAGTAATTGTATACAGGGCCTAAGCTCTGAATAGTTTAGTTTACAATCTCTTACCTCGAAGATTCAAGTATTGAAAAATGTGATGGAGTATCTTATTATTGGCACATTGCATCATGTAGATTATCAAAGAAATGCTTGATGTTAAAATTTTGAGAATAACTTGAAAGGATAAATCTGCATTCCACTACCAGAAGGTAGTGTGTGAAATTTATGTGAAAAGCATATGAAAAGTGTGTGAAATTTTTTCCCATGTGAAATTTTATGTAAAAATAATCATGTGAAATCTTTTCGTGTGAAAAAGCATGTGAAATTTTTTCTATTTTTTTTTTTACATGCATGTGAAAAAGTATAAATGTTAAGCATGTGAAATACGTGCATGTGAAATACTTGTGAAAAAAATACATTCCATATTTCACATGCATGTGAAAAAGTTCAACTTGTGAAATGAGGATGTGATATATTATGAGAAACCTCCTGCTCTTTTTCACATTAATGTGAAAAATTTTAACATATAGTATAAGCTTCTAAGTATGTGAATTAAGTTTCTGTTTTTTTTTTTTTTACATGCATTTGAAAAAGTTTTACTGATACCATATAAGTGTCAACAAATTATATAATAAGTTAAGTATAATTTTACAAATGAGTTTTTATTAGCAAGGCTTGATCTCATGTTAAACTGAATGCATGGATACCTGTAGCTCCCACTTCTTGTTAAGTATAAGATGGTACATCCTCCTTACATTTATGAGTAGAATATCATGCTCAGTAAGCAAGTTTGAACCTTTAAAAAAAACTACTATACAATTTATAACTCCCAAGTCATCTGCATTAACAAAGGTATATCCATAGATGAACCTTGTTCCAGCATGCATTCATCTTACAGTATCTTTATACCTGATTGTGAGAAGATACTTTAAATAGTCATTAAATCATACTCAAACGCATTTCTCTGTAGAAGTCCTGTAGACGTTTTGATGGAAATCTAAGTAAAACATTGAACAGGAACATGTGACCTCTGATTGAGTAGGACTGAAACTGAGTTACTGCTAGCCATATTTGGAAATCCTGTCAGCTGTGATTGGCTGATTTCTCATTTAGAATTCAGGCGCCATTTTGAAAACGTTTTTGTTTAGCTGTGAACACAAGGGAGTGTTCTTAGATAGATTGAAAATGCTGCTGCATTTTGCCCTTAAAATCCCTTGAGGTAACAGGAATTTAATAACTTTAGTATTGGACAGTATTACTGAAGTGATGTGATCATAATTGGATAGTGTTACAAGAAGGTAAGCACTACAAATAGTCCCTGATATTATCTTAGTGTACTTGATCATACATGTTAAGTTCTGGTTAAAATCAAAGATGGTTGAATATTAAGCTTACTTTTTAATTTTACATGCAATGAATATATAAAGCTGAAGCCATAGAGTTAAGATTCAGATTGTGAAACCACAGAATATTATTGATAATTCTCTTTATTTTTAAAAGTGGCTTGAATTCATATATACAATTCTTATATGTGACCAGTAATAAAATAGTCTTTCTTATTTTTGCTCAATTTGAATTCATACATTTCCCTATTTAAGATTTTAATTTATTTCCTAAACCTGTCATTCAATTACAGTTACTGTAAAGATTAAAATTTATGATTTATAATCAAGATTGAAATCTATTATAAATTGACTATTATACAAATACCAGCATATAAATTATTTAAATAAAATTTTTTTATTGATACAAATATTAAAACATTGCTGGGATTATTGTAGTTCTTCTCTTTATTATGTTAGATATCATGGTAATGTTGATGCTTGTGGTAAGTGTAAGCTGCTTGTTCTCTTGCAAAAATGAAAGTGCTGTAAATATAAGCTAGTGAGATCTAAAGAACTTTAAATTCTGATCTTGAACTAAGGATACTGCTAGCTATATTATACATAGTGATAGGGATATATAGTCTGAAAAAAAAACAGTTTGAATGCTTATGTATTTATTTGACATGCTTTTTACACCATTCAATAAATATTTCACATTCTTCAATCTATATGTCACATGCTTTTCACACCATTGGTTATTTAACACGATTTTCACATGCTTGGTACCATGTGAAAAGGAGGACACCATTTCACATATCAAAAACAAGAAAGAGTGTTTGATCACAGTATCAAGACACTTGTCACGGTACTGATTTTCTTTGTTTTGTCCTCATTAATTATTCATGAAATTTTGAAGTAATATGTAACCCATGTAAAATAAGGTGTGAAAAAGTGTTGGAAAATTTTACAAAATTTTCACCAGAATTTCACATGGTTCCTTTCAGTAGTGAGATGTGAACAGTTTAATCTAATGGTGGAGTTCATACTATGCTTAAATATATATATTATATATATATATGATATGTACATACACACACAGAGTCTTAAAATGAACCTAAACTGGACGACAGTAAGGAAGGTTGTGCATTTTTTACATTGCTACATCTAGAGCAGAAAATACTACACGAGCAACAAAATCCAGTGATATCCACTTGAAGTAATGTACAAATGATAATTGTGCTTCATTGAATTTCTATTTCACAAATTTCTGTTGCTCAGGTTCATTGCAATATTATCTATAATATTACTACTATAATTTAGAATATTTAAATATTAGATATTAACAGTGTCTGATAGGCAATTAAGATTATGTATTGGATTTAACATACCACATAAAGTTTATGAAGAATTTGAAATATTCAAAAGTACTTATAAAATGAAATATAGCAGTCAACTTACTGTAATTGAATATTAAATCAATGCTTATTGGTAGTGTTAAGAAAGTTAAGAAATTAGATCACGGGTTAAGTATAACAGTTCATAATCATCCTATTGGTACTATAAAAACATTTAAATATTTAGGTGTAACTTTATCATCTCATTTTTACTTGGAAACAACATATAGATACAATTTCTTGTAAAATCAATCAGCGATTAGGCCTCTTATTAAGGACAAAACACTTGCTCCCCTTCAATGCACGTCAACTTTTTTATAATAGCTTAATTCTTCCTATTTTTGATTATGCAGATACTGTATGGGGAGATAAGAATAATCTAGAAGCTATGAGCTCATTACAAATTTTGCAAAATAAATCAGCTAAGTTAATATTAGATAGACCTTTACATTGATCAGCAACAGATGACCTTAAAGGCCCTTGGCTGGAAACATTTAGAAGAACGACGAAGGTATCATAGGTGTCTTTATATTTTAAAATGCCTCAATAATCTAATTTCACACAGATTTTTATTTATAAAAAATGATGAATTACATAACTATAATGTGAGAAATAATGATAAAATTAGACTTCCGAAAGTGACCCGAAACTGGGGGAAGCAAAGGATCTGCTATCAAGGTGTCAAATAGTACAATGATTTAAGTGCTAAACTTAGAAATTCAGAAACTATTAATATTTTTTAGCATTCGTTTTTTATATCTTAACATCATTTAGCTTCATTTTTATGATTTTTAATATTGTATATAATAATAACTATATGGTATGTTTTTATAAATTTTAGTATTTATTAATTATCAATACCCAGGTCCTCTCTGAAAATCACTTACGTGAGAGAGTGACCTGGAGCACAATTATTATTATATTTTGTACTTATTTATAAATTAATTTTTTAATTTTTTATTTAGATGTGCAATAAAGATTATTAATTCATTCCAATGATTGTAGCAGAATGAGCAAGGTCTTGGCAAAAATATACAAATATTTTATGGAGATCTGTCCAAGATCTTACATAAGATCTAACTAAGATTATTGTAACATCTTAAACCTGAGTGGTATTTACTTTTACTAGCATATTACTGTGTACAAATTATTACTATCACTACCACTACTACTACTTAATAATTCCACATAACCAATTAATTTCTTTCAATTGACATTTATAATTTACAACTATCATAGACTTCATACAGTGTGAGCACTTAAGTCAATAAGTTTTGCATTCAAAGGAAATTTTATTTTAGTGAAGTAGTGCTGACAATGTGGTTGTTTTCTCTGTCACGTCTGCAACACATGATTCATTTTTTTTATCTAGTTTACAGAGGAAGTCAAATTTTTTTGTGTTCACTGGATAAATTTCATTTTGTTAGAAAAATTGTATCTAGGTTTAAAAATTATTTATTTGTCTAATTTTAACCTGTGACAGTCATGTCTGCAACATGTACATACAATACTATGTAATGTTTCAAGTACAAGTTGCCATAATCTACTGGAGCACCTCAGCATTTGAAATTATTACAAGGATTTTTGAAATCCCCAAATAATACAGTAACAAGTACTTGAAAATACTTAGTATACTCATGAATTAATCACGCTTTTGTAGTTTATCAAAATGCTAATTATTAATCATCAGTATCATTGCCTTATTGTCTGTCTGTCTGTTTTACTAATTAAATACTATGTAAGACAGAACCTTGCTCTGAATCTTTAACACTGAACGGTTCTGTGACATGCTCAACAACAATTTGTATTCCTGTTTGTTTTGGGTTAAGTTCAAGAACTGAAGTATGCTTACAAAAAGAATAAATAATAGTTTTAGATTTTCAGTGTGTTACAGAAAATGTCTATTGCATATGTGAAATCTGTCTGGCTATGGTGTCTGATAGCAGTTGGGAAAATCACAAAGCTTGGCGAGTTATAAATAGACTGCTAGCTTTTGGGCTACTTCTCATGAGAAAGTGCATTCAAAATCAATTGGGACCATTTTTCCCTGTAATTTAGGTGTTAATAAAAAGAAGTTGAGGTTTAAGATGTGTCATGAAATAAAATTAATGTGTTTTGCAGTGCATATGTTTAGAGTACTTATAAATACTAATATCTTGTAGTGAACCATTGAGGAAAGTGAACAAAAATGAATATTTTTTCAAATATAATTAATATAAAATATGTTACTCACCACCAATTCAAAGTTATTTTGGAAGAATATGATGCCCAGACCAGAGGGTATTGCAAGACTGAAAGGAAAGTGAATGATTAATTGATCTGTTTTTACAAGAGAATATGAAAATCCTAGCAATAGTGGTGTAAATGTACATAAATGATTATTCATTATCAAGACCAGGTAGTTTTATGAATATGTATAAGCTGTATTGCATATGACAGTTACACATTAAAAAAACACACAAAATATGAGAGAAAATGAAACACGTGAAAATATTTTAAGGGTTTCCTTAAATTTCCGAAAGATATAGAGGTGTCTTATTTTGGGGATAGCAATATGAACTTGTTATTACTGTTGTGGTTTAAGTTTTCACTAGACATGTAGGACTGTAAGATGTTAATGCAGGGAGAGCACTGAAAAGAACCTATTGTAAAATGTTTTTAAAATAATAGGATCATCCTTTTGATATGTAACCCCCAAGCAACCCCAACACTTTTCGGCCATGCAAGAAGAATAAAGGAAATGGTAGGATGATGTGCGATGTCTTCAAGAAATAAAGGTGTTTGCTCATGATTAAGAATAATGACGAAGCCAAATTGCATTTGCTAAAATTCACAACGGTATGGTTAATTGTAGACCCTAACAAGAAAATGGTATGATATAATGTAACGAAATAGAGCGAATTGAATGAGTAGTATGTACCCTTAGGTCATTGGTAAATATGTTAAAACGATTGTTATGATGTATTTGGAAATATTACGTAGTGTACAAGTGGGTTGCATAAACTACGAGTAGAAAAAGGAACAACAATTATGGAAAGCTCATTTAGTATTTTTTTAAAGATGGAGTCGGAAGTAAGGGTATACTGACCAGAATGATTTCCAAGGTGAAGTGTGGTCCGGAGTATCGAGAACTTCGAGAAACCAAAGGAATAGTATTATGGACTGGCCTTGCATAAGATTAGCGTGTCACGAGGGTTTTCCATTCGCCGCCTTACGTTCGAGCAGCAAGCAGTACGGAAGGCTGTGCTCGGACCAGAGACGCCCACAGGGTACCGGAGAGCATCATGAAGCTCGATGAAGGTTTAAATCTGCATGACTACGAAGCTACGGTAGTGATGCCTGCCGCTGTTGAGCCTCGGCAGTAGTTGTTGGAAGTGCGGGCCAAGAGTGTAGCAGGGAGCCGTGTGGAGGTGTCGGTGTTTTGCCAACATTTTGCTAAATTGAGCGGGCACCGGAATGTTTTGGCCCAAGGCGGCGATGAATTGGCTAGTTGGCAAAAGACTTAGTTATTTCCCTCATTCTGTCTGATTTCTCGGCATATTTTTTCTGGTTTCCCAGAATCCTTTGCGACTCTCTCTCTTCTTCCTTTTTCTCCTTATGCTTAACTTGGGTACCCTGTGTGGAGATGGATTGGTTCGAGCACCGGAACGAGGCACATTACGAAGCAGCCAACACCGGCAGTGGCTACAACGTTCTTCCATGTTATTTCACGACTTGTTATCACTTCTCAATTGATATGTTTATGTTCTATTGTTGCTTTGTTAATGGGGATATGAAAATTGGACGTTTTTACCAAATGTTCTTGAAATGCAAAGAACTTTTTAAAGATGGTTTTCGTAACTTTTTCTTTGGGTCAGCGAGGTAAGCAAATGATGGTTTCCGTTTGTTCTTGTTTTTTTCTCTCTTGACTTCTTAAAAACCTTGATAAATCTACTGTAGGTTCTTTAGATATGAATTTCTTTATTTTTAGTATTAATTGAAGTGAAACAATTTTGAAATGCTTGCTTTTAAATAAAACGAGCAATTAAACAAGTCGGTCCCACAAGACTTTAAATTGTAAAAATGCTTCTACATAAACCTGTTTATGTGGGTAAAATCGCTTGAAATTTCACAAACGTAACATAAATATATTATTTCAGAAGTGATAAGCCCTTTAACTTCCGCTACTTCTCACATTCTAATGCATCTTTTAAAACACTTTCGAAGAACACTAAAATTCATACAATCTTAAATTCTGGCTTATTTGCCATCTCTTTTTTTGCAATCGTCAATTCATTTAAATACAAAGGTACCTCCATACAATTTTTGATTTTTTTACGAAAATTGAAAATTAGTATTATGCTTAAAGTGCCCAAAACCCCTTCCAAAGTTTTTATTTTAAATGATAGATAATAAGTTTCTAAGAATTTATGTGAAGAAAAAATCGATTCTGATAAATCCCTGATTTTTTAATGCGCCTCAAAGTGCGCGAATATTGGTCCCACGACCGTGTTATCAAAAGCCGGGGTCTGGTTTCGAGTGTGACGTATACCCAGCAATCTCTCCTTTTACATCTCTTCCTTGATGTTACGTGTGTTTAAAAAACTGTTAAAAAATTATCTGTTTGGTCGATTTCATGCAAAAACTATGAAATACTAACCTCTATTAACAAGGCTTTGTACAGGAATACCGACAAGTGCCTGCCTGGGTATACGTCACACCGGACTAGACCCATTCTTCTCAATTATCGGTGGTGGGACAACACAGGGAGCCTGAATTGCCGTTTTCGCGTACTTTGAGACGCTATTAAAGGTCAGGGATTTATCAAAATCGATTTTTTTTTCTTCACATAAGTTCTTAGAAACTTCTTATCTTTCATATAAAACAAGAACTGTGGAAGGGGTTAGGGGCACTTTAACATCAAACAATTGATGTCGTTTGTCTGGGCTTCCTATGGTTTTTTTAAAGTGTGGGTTTCCTGTCTCTAAAATTCTAGGTTCCAACGCCAAACAAGATGGCGAACAATGTAATGTTATTCCTACAATTTTAAGCACATATTCCATAAAAAAGCCAATAAGGAATCTACATTGACTTCCAAATAACGTAAACTCACCAAATACGGATATGAATTTCAAGGCTGCACCAACGACAACCTTTTATAGGCAAATTGTTTCATATGTTTTAGATCTTGTAGATGAACAAAATTCGATCTTGGAACCTGTTCATCATGTTTCAATTTTTGTTGTACCACGTGGGCAATTACGTACGCAATTCGTAATTCTGCCCCACGCCTTCATCTGACAATTCCTAATTTGCATACTCTTTAAAAACAGTACGATGGAAAGTCAAACACTTATTGAATGGATTTAAACCAAAGCACAAACCAAAATATTTTCCTCAATTTAGTCCTACGTTTCATTAACGCCAAGTATGCAAAGTAAGCAACTTTTAAGTTACTAAGGCAGTGAAGCATCTAAACCAGCACGGACGAATCAAATAATTAAAGCAACTATAAGAACCTTATACAGCCAATCGGATATAACGTAATACAAGGATATTCAACGAGGAGATTGTCAGGCTTACTTAAAAGGATAAAATAAACACCGTTCCACAAATTATACTCCCAACAGCTCAAGAGCAGTGACCTTTTTCATAGACGACATGGGACAAGTGACTTACTGGACAGATATTAGTTAATAATTACGAGTAGATCCCTTTTTCCTTCAAGACCTCTCATTTAACATAGTTTTAGGGACGTTCTGCATTTTCAGCCATTAATGTCTAGCCATAAAACTCAGCATCACGTACATACGTGCAAGCATTGCATAAATAATTTGTTGATGCCGGTTTACTAAATTCGAAAAACAACTATCCTCGTATAGACCTTCAACTAGCTATTTCCAGATAACAACGAAGACATATTAAATTTTGAAATATTGTATACACACACAAACACACAAACTACATACTTAGATAGGCTAACTTCTTAGAGGGACTGTTGGTGTTTAACCAAAGTCAGGAAGGCAATAACAGGTCTGTGATGCCCTTAGATG
>JANTNT010091540.1:0-11311 GCA_024752375.1 Entacmaea quadricolor
TTATATCTATATTACCTGTGTTACAGCTGGTACCATTGAACCCACTAGGGCACAAGCACTTGTAATTTTGTTTCTCATCTTCAAAGTTTGCTTGACAAGTGCTGTTGCTTGGACACGGCCTTTTTTGACATCCGTTCTTAAAGAAAATGAAAAGGCATTATATATACATATATCAACCGTTATTGCCAAATGCATTATTTGTAGAATCAGTCAATCCTTTAGTTTAATCTTTAATAATATTTATTATTTATAGCGCGCATATAACATATGCATATGATCAAATGCGCGTAACATTACAAGAAGAATTAAGTAATAAAGGATGGATTTCCGTGGTTTATCAATGAAATAAAGCACGCGGGGATGTTAGAGAGCACGATGAAAGGCCTTAAAAAGTCACGAGCGTAGCGAGTGGTTTTTGGCCTTTTGAGTGTTTTCTAACATTCCCAAGTGTTTTATTTCATCGATAAAAACCACAGAAACACACCCTTTATTGCTTTTATAATATAGAACGTGCGTTTATCCCCAAAATAAAGCACGCTCTTTGACCAATCAGAACACGATCGAATCTATATTATAAATAATTATACAATATACAATAAGATATCTATACAAATATATAAAAATGAATTATATATATATATAACAATTAAAATCTAAAAAGCTATGATAAATATAATATACAAACAATTGATAATAGAATATAAATAAATACCTAATGTTCAGTTATCAATTTTAAATAAAAATTTAAACAATTTCACCACTACGAGGTGGAAAGTAAACATAACAGGTTTGTCACCCAATAACAAGGCCCCCGAGAGATCGAAATGGAATTTAGATGTTGATTTTTACGGAGGGAGGAAAACCGGAGAACACGGAGAAAAACCCTCGAAGGGAGGGAGAGAACCAACAAACAACTCTACTCACTTATGACGCCGAGCCGGAATCGAATCCGGGTCACATTGGTGAGAGGCGAGCGCTGTCACCGCTACGCCACCCATGCTTCCTAAAGTCTTTACTAAAGTCTTAAATCTGTTGAAATTGTTCTCTTCTCTAATATGGCAAGACAGTGCATTAAAAAGGGATGGGTATGAAGCAGAAAAGGCCCTATTACCTAGAGTTTTAAGAGTTTTGGCACTGAACGGCTTCAGAAGAAGCTGAAGAAGCTGCGAAGAGCATAACAGCTAGGACGCTGCACTGATACAAGGCGTTTGATATAGTTTGGAGCAAGACCATGGATAGCTTTGAACGTCAGTATTAAGAATCTTGTATGTACTCTTTCCTTAACAGGTAGCCAGTGTAATGAATGTAAGACAGGAGAGATGTGGTTATACTTGGGCGTGTTAGTTATTAATCGGGCTGCAGCATTTTGTACGCGTTGTAATTTAGAGATGGATTTCGCTGGCAGTTCTTTAAGTGGACTATTGCAATAGTCGACTCTACCTATTACCAAAGCATGGACAAGAATTCGAGTAGTCTCGACAGAAAGATATTTTCTGATCCTTCTAATGTTACTGATGAAGTAGAAAGCAGTTTTACAAGTGTTGTTAATATGTGGTGTCCAATTAAGTCATATTTTCTTCAAATAGCACTCCCAAATTCCTTTCCGTCGTGACTGGTCTTAGAACATAATCTGCCACAGACAATTTGTCAATATGGACTTCACTGCTTTTTAGTACCGATTATTAGAATTTTCGTCTTACTCTCTTTTATTTTCATCTTATATGTAATCATCCACTCACGGATAGCATTTATACAGCTTTCCATGGCTGTAATAGACTCTTCTTCACTGGCGGTACACCCTGGCTAAAATGACAAATAGAGTTGTATATCATCTGCATACGCATGTGTAGAAGGTAGGTACTTCTCAATGATGTTAAAAAGCTTGCTCGCGAGTAAAGAGTAACAGCATTGGTCGCAGACGTGAACCTTGTGGTGATCCACACGATAACTTGAATTCCTCGAAACGCTTTCGAAACCTTCCAGAGTCACTGGTTGGAATCGTCCCGACAAATATGATATAAACCAAGTGATTTCCCAGATATACCAAGTGGTGTTTCCATTCGTCTCAGTAACACGCTATGGTCCACTGTGTCAAACGCAGCGCTTAAATCCAATAGAACTAATAGTTTCACATGCTGTCGATTCATAATCAAAAGAATATCATTCTGAATTTTTAGAAGCGCTGTCTCGGTGCTGCAACGCTGCCTGCAAGCTAACTCCAACTCGGGAAGCAATTTATTTGCAATAAGATGATCGTAAGTTTAATTGTAAGCAGCTCGCTTTGTTAGCTTTGAAATAAACTTTAGATTACTGATAGGACGTAGATTATTAAATGCCGTATCGAGTCCAGTTTTCTTTAAAAGTGGCTTTATGAGTGCCTCTTTCCAGTCTTTAAAGACGAGTTGATAATCTTTGTAATAGCAGGTAACAGCACATCCAAACAGCCAGTAATTAACGAAGAAGGCATAGGATCTAATGCGCAGTGTTTCTTGGATGAAAGGGAAACGACAGTATGAACATTATTTTCACTCAACTGCTTAAAACGTTCTAACATTGTACTGCTAGCTGGTAGGTCACATAACTCTACACTAAGAACTGTACTATCAATTTCATCAAGGATTCTAGAGACGTTACGCACGAAAAACTCGCCTATATCATTCAGAGCATGTTTTTATCAGGATAGTTCGAAAAACAAAGCTTGTCTTTATGAGTTAGCAGTGTTCTAGAAGTTCTGAACAACTTTGCTTGATTTTCGCTGTTTTCAGAAATGAAGTCGGTGTAGTACGTTTTCTTAGCTTCATTTAAGATGTATGCTACGTGATTTCTCTGCGTTTTGAAACGTTAAAGGTCCACTAGCGATTTGCTTTTACGCCACACCCTTTCTAATTTTCTGTAAGGTCGTTTTGCAGCGTCCGCTTCTGCACTATACCAAAGGAGCAGATGGTCTTGCTTTCAAAGTCTTTGTCTTTAGAGGAGCATGGTGGTCAATTAAGTTACTGAAAGTAATACCGTAGGCTCGCGCAAAGAGATCAAGGTCATTAGGTGGTAGATGATTGCATGCATCCTGGTTTTTAATGCATAATTCAGTAATAGCTAGATCGTTCTTGAGGGCGTCTGCCGACAGATTTCAGCTTTCTATATGTAATTCTGCGTATTGGAGCTATAGGTAGGGGATTGAAAAATGCAGTTTACAGAGGCGTGGACGGATATAAAATGGTCGATATGAGGTTGGTTTTTGATTATGGAATCCGAGAAACGTATAGTTAGTTATAAGTCGACGGAGTGTATGCCCATTCATATGTGTTACTTGATTGACATGTTGACGAAGACCGACAGGTAAGTCACGAAAAGGTATTGAGTCACCATCATCTTTGCAATCTACGTGTATATTAAAGTCTCCGCAGATTACAAGCGGTTCTTTGCACAGAAGCAGCAATTCCATGTAGTTGGAAAATTCAGTAAAAAATGTACTTAAGCTAACCTTTTGTTCACTTGAGTAAACAAGGACGATAAGGTACGGTTCACTTGAGTAAGGACGACGATAAATAATGAAAGGTCTAAGATTATATGCTGACGAAGAATTGATGAGATACTCTGAGAATTCGTACGATATTTTAGAACCAGCGTCCGCTTTAGCTACGCGGAATGAGTCCCTGCACAATAAGACCGTTCCTCCTTCACGACGATGTTCGCGTTGGTGATCGAATAATTTGTAACCATCGGGGGTTTGTGTTTCGTTTACTGGAGAACTATTGTGTTTTATTGTTGCTTTGTTCTATTGTTTAACTTGGAATCTTTTGTTCTTTCTATTGAATTACGTATTCGTTACACAATAGTTCTCCGATACACGAAATTGCTTGTCGTACATAGCCCAGTCACCCCCTTTACTGGCTATGCCCCGAACAATTTTGCAATATTTTATTAATTTCAGAGAACTTCTCGCTGTAGATGGCAACAAACGTGTTAAATGCAGTAACCTAATCACGTTGGCAGTCTTTTTAGCTGTTTGCGCTGGTTTTAATTTTATGTTGGGGTGCTTGTCGTCCTTGGCCGGCGATAATCCAACGGAATAGCAAGGGTTGCAATAGGGCGCCAAAATGAACAAAATAATTCGTTTGCCCACACTTTAGCCTTTTCGAGCTCACGTTGCTTCCAAGAGGAATATCCTGTGATTGATCTCTGTCCCCTCTGTAGGTAGCCGTAGAGGGATGGCTGCCTGAACCGCCTGCCGGACTGCTATTGAGATACTGGCAGTCAGAGCCGTCACATCTAGGGTGAGCATACCGCTAGTGTCTTGATTCTCGCCGGGACGTTGATCCCTGAGATCAGACGGTGGAGTTCTCCTAGTACGTTTCTTCGGGGGCATGCTTGAAACAGAGTTTAAAATTGTCAGTGCCACTCGAAGTTGCGATTATATATTTTAAGCGTGAGTTATTAATCGGGGGCGGAAACTCACACTCTTGGTATAGGACAAAGGCAAAATAGAAGGCAATGTGCCAATAAAATCAGTAGGCGCTCTTGTTCCACACATACAAAGCAATGACGATGCCGAGTGATATGGCGTGCCACAAGGGCGGCCGAAAACTTGGTTGCACACTCTGAAGTGGCAACTCATGCATAACAAAACAGTGACCGAAGCCAAATAACACTTGAGGGAGCACTACTCACCATTATTTACGTCGGACAAAAGCAACAAGTTGCGTTAACGACAAAGTATGTAGCAATAGTGCAATTGTGCTTCCAATAGACAACATAGTCGAGTGGCTCAAGTACAACCTGCATATATACCGATTCGAAAAATGGCTGCGAGCTCTAAAGTCGTGCGCGGCCTGGTGACGAACTTAACGGAAACGAGGCTAGTCAGTCCTCTTCCAGAACCATAATTTTACAACTCGTATGTGCTTATTACTAAGTGAATCCTCGAAATATCGATTTTTTAGCTATGCCTTCTCATTGTTGTGTACCCAAATGCAGCCAGAAAGGATACAAGGATAGTAATGGGGAGTTTGTTCCCTTTTTTAACTTCCCTTCCGATGCCGATAGCCGTAAAAACTGGATACATGCAATACGAAGAGACGAAGGAAAGAACTTCGTAATCACAAAAACAACAAAGGATTGCTCGCTTCATTTTAGGTCTACTGATCTAAAAAAATCCCTCAATGGAAGAATTTATGTGAAGCCTGATTCATTTCCTACAAAGTTTCAGTGGAATGCGGAGTCGCCGAAGAAAGAAAGAAAAGAAAGGCTCCGATCCTGCAGCTAGACTTCCCATACCAGAAAAAGCGAAGAAAATGGCGTCTTCAAGTAAGCTTCCCGAAGATGAAGACGAACAGTTGAGGACGAAATTCGATGATTAAACGATGAAGTACAGCAACTAAATGATTAAGTTTAACGACTAAATGAAGAAGTTCAGCTATCGGCTGATGAAGTCAAGCGATTGAAAGAAGAACTCAATCAATCAAAGAAATTAATAAATCGTTCGAATGATGAGGTTTATTTATTAAAAAGAGAAGCAGAGGAATCCAGAAAGGATCAAGAAGTTATTTCATGGGACTAAAAAATGTATGGGGCTGAAAAAGAACTTTGTGAAGCCAAAGAGACTATATTTATATTTATTATATTATTATTATTATTATTATTATTATTATTATTATTATTATTATTATTATTATTATTATTATTATTATTATTATCATTATTATGTTTATTATAGTTATGTTTATTAGTCGATTATGTTTTGGTCACGGCCGCTGTTAACGTATTCCTCAACCTTATAGTACACAAATAAAATGATACATCGATAAATGATAAAACTAGATAACTCTTTAATAATTCTTCAACTAACTTCCATCTAGATGTTTAAATATTGATCAACAGTGCTATCTGTCAAACAACCGAAGGTGTGATATTTTCACACTATGATCAATAGAGCTAAAAACTCAACTTATCCTTTATAAGTTTAAAATTCTATCTAGCATCTTATGAAATTTTCAACAACAAAATGTTGTTTTTCTCTCAGATAAAAATCTGACTGAAATTTTATTGCTAGGAATGGTTGGTAAAGCTTCTCCACGTCGTCCGATGAATGAATGAAAGTGCTGATCGATGAATCGTAACGTGAGTTTGGAGTGTTACCTTTTCACAAATTGTGCTTTGTTTTTAGTCCTTTGCATGAATCACCACGGCACTTTAACCAAAAGCGAAGCTCTTCCAACTTTACCTTTGATGTTAGTCTACCAGCAAGCGAAGCGCCGGAAATATCATCTTCTTTAAGTTCGATTATCGAGGCCATTTTTCATAAACAAAACATATACGGCTGGGTAAAACCTTTGGTAGCGAGGACTGACTAGCCTCGTTTTCGCTAAGTTCGTCACCAGACCGCGCACGGCTTTCGAGCCCGTCAGCCATTTTTCGAATCGGTATATAATGTGTAAAGGTTTCTGCGCTTCCTCGCTCATTCCACCTCGGGATGGTCTGGGACACACACACCATAGAAACGCCGTAATGGTCGTGTAGTAATTTTGCCAATTCTTCCAACTGGGAGCTGCGTAAGATCATTCGTCTCAAGCTGGAGAATAACAATGTCCGGGGCGAACTCTACAACAACGTGCAAGTCATACCTCAGACTTTTCCTCACCGTGCGTCCACCCACACCGTGCCATTTAATGGTGAATGGGACGTTGATATTTATATCCTCCTTAAGGTTGTTTGGAGAAAGTCGAAGAAACTCATAGAGCCTTCTTACGAATGAGTATCCCAAAACCAAAACCCGGGGCGTTGCCATAACTAAGAGAGAGAGGGAACGTAAGCGAGTACCCATAGTTGTACTATACAAAACTTGCCTGTTCAATTCTTGAGTTAAAAATTGTGCTATCCGGAGATAAATCGGAAGGGTTGCTTGTATAGGATACAAATGGTCTGAGCATTCGCCTCCGGCTTAGAAAAAGGTATGTCACATGATTCCCGTTAGTCCTGTGGCAGGAATTTTGTTTCCTGTTTTGATAAGGCGGAAACCACAGCCCACTGCGCCCCATTCCGCGGTTAACGTACAAACAAGATTACGAGATAACAGTAAAGTGTAAGGCACTGTACAAAAAAGCCTTACCTGGGGCATAATGGTTGTTTTATTCATAGAAACGGAAACCTGGTTTAGTAGAGCAAGCACGCGCTATTTTTCATTTTGACATTATAGACTCATGACTGGATCCAATTGGTAGCAAGAGTCTCTGTTAAGTGTGGGCTTCTTGTAATTGATTGAAAGGGTATCATGGATCTTTCGAGCTTTCCAAAAATGCTCGTTGCCAATTATTGTGACGTTATTCCAATCTATTTTGTGATCGAGACTGTGCGCGTGGTCTGAACTCACAATAGAAATAGCTATTCTGCTAAGAGAATAGAAAAAATAACGATTGCTACTGCTAAAAAGCTGGCTAAGTATTTATGTACAATTGTCTCATCACTGTTGAAGGTTTGTAATAAATTTACACAAAACTTGAGAAAGCAATATTCTGTACGGTGAAGGTAGTTGGGGGAGTCATGATAAAATTGCTTAAGGAAAGGGTCATAAAATATCAATCTTATTGGGGTGGGTCACACAATGTCTAGAATTAGTTTCAATTCTCCACATTCCCCTCCCCCCCAGCTAATTTCTGTCAAGTGCCTAGAATTTAGTATTTTCAAAATGAAAATGTATTTCCAATGTCTCATTGAATTTGAAAATTTACCAAATATATTTCAAAATGGCTATGTGGTACGCTAATCGTGAATATCTGAATCTAAATGTATTTTACTTAAGTTGTTTTTATTGTTGTTGTTGTTGTTGTTGTTGTTGTTGTTGTTGTTGTTGTTACCTCTTTTTTTCTTTTCTAAAAGCTTTGCTTTTTAAACTACTGCCTAGTTAGGTTAGCTGTGGCGCGAGACAAACGCCCTTTATGTTAAAACACACAGACACAGACACAGACACAGACACAGACACACACACCGAATCGACAAGAGCTTTATCCCTCTCTTAAGCCTGGTTTCCATATGATCGCTACGATCGCCAGAAACGTGTTTCGGTCATATGGAAACAAAGCGGTTGCCGAAACATATACGATCCTGGCGATCGTAGCGATTCTGGCGATCATATGGAAACCAGGCTTTAGCTTTTTTCGACGAATTAAAACGTAAAGAACATCTTTATTAAGATCAAATTTTATGTTTGTTTAGTTATCTAAACAAGAATGAGGGCAAAAAACTTTGTTTCCATCTTGAGTCAGTTCGTTTTTATAATGAATGTTGTTGCTAGATATTAAATGAACTTATTCGCTAGTCTCGAAGATTATTTAGTAAACGTCTCAGGCGAAGAAAAACAAGAAATATACACTGTTTTGTATAAAAATATATAATCATCAAGATAGTTATGTGACAAACTTACTAAGACTGCCACTAAATTTAAAGAACGTTTTGGACTCTTAAAAGTTAATTTCGGATCCAAAATTGCTAATTAAACATGCAGGTGTTTCTTAGGGAAGTAAGCGGATGTTATCGACCGATCAGCGCACTAGAAATTCTATATACACCTGAAGATTTATACTAATTGTTTTCCTTTTTTTTTTTTTTTTTTTTTTTCATAACATTTATTTATATTTTATTTGTTCAGATGTTTGTTTTCCTCTGCATCAATGTTATCACACAGTCTCCAATATTGAGTTTTAAAATTTACTCAGTGTAAACTGTCGATCAAATAGGTTACAAGACCTACCTCTGTACTCAAGTAAACGTATCCAGACTTCGTTACAAGGTCATCAGGATGTTGGATATGATCAGAGTCGTTGATCTCACAGGTTTCTGTACCTTGGTGGTAATTGTACGAAGTGCACGGCGAGTCACTAAGATAGCATGTAACTCGACACTGTGGCTGTGTGTCAGTCTTAAGTCTTTGTATCACGTGATTACGAAGATATGCGTTATTTTGTCCTGGCATGAAAACAATAGACTTACAGCTTTGAACTACGAAGAAATCAAACATAAAAAATTATCAAGAAAACATCTTTTATCACTGTAAAAAATATGTATTTGCAAAGTTCCCCTCTGAAGAACTGAGAATCAGTCTTTTCAAGGTTCAAAACCACTATCCTACTCAGCTTTCGCGTTGATTTTTGATTTTCTCAGATCCAGAATTATATGGAATATCGGACATTTTTCTTTTAACTTACAGCCAGCTCTATTCCTTTATTGAAATTCCAGTCGCGTTTGTTTACTGATTATTCGTCAAGACACAAAAACTCGCGAATTTCGCACTAATTTTTACACAGCCTCCATTTGCTATGAATGTCTAAACTGTATTTAAATATAAAGACGGCGATAATGTTTTGTAAGGCTTCTAAGCCAAGAGATAAAGTAAAAATGGCGATATAGAAGCGAAACGAGTAGTAGTAAGCCGTGGTTTCTTGACGATCAAAAAGATTAATAGCCGCACAAGCAGCCTTCTCGCTTGACACAATGGTTTGGATTTTTACGAATTTGAGTTATAATTGCCCCAGCTGTGAGAAGAAAACATGAAATGTTTAAATGTACTTTCGCATTTAGTAATAACGTCGCGTTTTTTAATAACTGTCGCATTCTTAAATATCTATCGCATTTTGTAATAAACGTTGTTCGCATTTTGTAATAACATAGATGTTGCAAAATACTTTTACTAACTATCCACAAGTGCTTTTCAGAGTCAATTTGCATTCAATTGTAAATGAAACTGAATAAAGCAAAATGACCAAGATAATGTAATAATTCCTGAAGCAACTGTAAATATCTCTATGCTTTTCTAACATATTGCATAGTTAATAGAGGGGAATGGTTAGGAAACGCGGCAAACTTCAAAGGACCGGCCTATTGTTTCCCCACTATTAACTATGCATATTGCATTTGTGTTTTGCTACATACTTCGAGTAAAACAAAGAGTGTAGATCTTGAATGAAAAGAAAATCCATTACCAAATTCATTATCATAATAAAGAAATATTTGTAGTTAAAAAATTCCTTTTCTTGGAATCCCTATGGCAATGTGTTCCTTCTAAGGAACTGTTCGTTTATTACGTTGTGGCAGGGGCTGGTAGTTTTTATGAGGGAGGGTACATTTTTGAAAAACAACATAATTTGAGGGGGGTAAAGTTTGCGTATGATGAAATGGAAGAGAGGTAAATTTTTCCAAAAGCGAAATAGGCTACTGATTTTGGCTTACACTTCTTCATAAGATGCTTCCGATATCAATGTTAGATTTCAATAATTTGCCATTTTGAAAAGGAAGAAGTCTAGCGATTATTGCAATCTGTGGGGTACTGGGTAGTACTAGTGGTGTGTATGTTGTCGGGGAGGACAGTGGGGGGAGGGGGCTCTGGCTTTGGGAATAAAAAAATTGAGTTATTGATTTGAAGAAGGATTTGAAATTAAATATTTCTTTTTCGAGAGGAGGCTAACATTTTTCAATGAAAAACGTTTTGATAAAAACACCACTACCCCCATTTCTGCGACATAATAAACGAACAGTCCCATAGAGGGTTCCTTGACCTGTTCTTGATGTATTTAAAATTACTGGCTATAGTGATCCCGATATTCAGTGCTTTGTTTATTTTATCAAAACTACTAGCATTGTATTTTTTTAACCAAAAGTAGACTGCTTGAAAAATTGGTATTTGCATTATTGAACGAAATTTGTGGCCCTCTCCTATGCAAGTAAAAAAAAAAAAAAATTCGGTGTTTTCATTTTTACGATAAACTACGTCTCGCATGTTATTCTATATACTGATTGCCTAAATTCCTATTACCACAGTGAATAAACCTCTTTAATGATTACATTTTATAGGATTACTTAGTTTCACATGTCTAGTTATCACATCTCATTGAACAAATGTAATCCGGATTCAAATACTGAAGTAAAGCTTAATACAAATTTCGACCGCCATATTAGTCAACTATTTAAAGGCTAATGTAGTTCAGTGCGCGTGCGTTTGCGTTTTCATAATTTCTCTGCATGAATAAAGTAAGCCTTGATTATTTACATCCTCCTTTGGGAAGTATTCAAGCCTTGTATAAGCTACGAGGGTTTTTCTCTGGTTTTATCCATCCTCATGAAAAATCAACATGTGATCATGAATTGAGCGACGCGTGTAGAGAATATGTATTGTTGTTCTGTTTCAGATTATTCAAAAGCGGTTACACTACTTGAATGAGAGTTATTGGGAACTTTTTAGTCATTTAAATCGCCTTTTAAGACGAAAAAACTATTTTCCTTTATGGTTTCTATAGTAGTTTTTTCTGACCACACTTCAGCTTTT
>JANTNT010091651.1:0-11309 GCA_024752375.1 Entacmaea quadricolor
CAACAAACAACTCTACTCACATATGACTATAGAGAACCCCTTGAAGCAAGGGAGAGAACCAACAAACAACTCTACTTTTTAGATAAGTTGCCGAGAAGACTCGAACCCGGCCGATCACATTGAGCGAGAGGCAAGCGCTCTCATCGCTACCACACCTTAGCTTTCCATAACATGGGAAAGGGACAGACATTTGTGGTTCAAAACTGATTAAAATAGTCTGTGTTCATGTGTGGTCATCCTTTACATTACTTTTTTTTTGTTTCTTATTTATTGTTTCCTTCGAGACCTCGCACTGATTTATTCTATATTTTTTTCGTGTTGTGTATGTTGTACTTTCAGTCATTGTTTATTTTATAAATTATATCCCAAATTAATTCTTGTATTTTTTTAAACCTTGGTTAGCGAACGTACTGCGTGAAATTAGTTCACGTTGAAGAGAAGAAAACGAAATGTTTAGAGAGGTTTTCGTATGAGTGGAAAACGTACGGTACTGTGACTCTTAAATGGCTTCCATCTAAACCAATCAGAAAGCGAGAAAACAGACACCATCCAATCACAATGCTTGGATACAGAAGCCATTTAAGAGTCACAGTACCGTACTTTTCCCACTTATACCAAAGCTGCTCTATAAAGCACAACAACTTTTTCGTTATCTGAAAATACACTCAAAATCACCACTTTAGCAGCCTATCTGTCAATAAAAGATCTTAGTCCAGTCTATATTGTTGGCAGGAGATCTCAGTTGTTAGTCTAGAAATCAGTTGTAAAAACAGCATGCGGCAAGCAGGTAGATTGATTAACAGACTCACTTAGTTTTAAAGTGTATTTCGTTTATAGCCTAGATAAACGAAGTGAGAAATATTTATCTTCAGAAGAAAGAAGATTAAAATGTCCACCCTTCTTTTTTTTGGTATGACCTATAAAGAATGTGTGTCAGTTGAAACACTTCTGTTGTACATTAGCACTCTTGGTCCACTTCATTATTTCCAGATCATAATCAATCACTGAAAAGCCTACGGTTTTTAATTGTGAGCTCTCATTATCAAACAACACCGGTACTATATCACCATCAAATATCTGTAGATCCTTAAGCCATCTTATTTTACTAATGCACTTCTTTTGGCGAGGAAACAAGGGGTTACTCAAAACACTAGTACTCATGAATTAATTACAGCTGCGAGGATTTTCATCGATCTCTGATTATTTGTGTGACAGCTAGCGATGCTATAAAACCAGCCTCCAATCGAATGCCGTTTTGACGTACGTTGCTCTGACGCACCAATGGACACTTAGAAACTGGTTTGGAAGCATACACAATTTTAAGTGATCAATTATTGATTACCAAAACTGTATAGTTGGTGTAACTCAGACATGCCTGTGATACAATGTAGAATTAGGTTAATAAGACACAAGTGTACCGTCTTGTCAATGAACAGAGGAGTTCAACAGGACAAGCTTCAAGAAGACAATCTGTATACAGAAAAACTGAGTTCAATCATTAATCAAGTAAGTATATATCCTACCCACTCATACATTTTCTTATTAAATAATAAATTCCTTTCCTCCAATGTAAATGCTTGATATTCTAGAAAACAGGGTTCGTTTTCGGCTTGGCTTCTCGTCGTCATCATAAACAAGTAATGAAGCGCGCACTCGTTTAGACTTTTTAGAAAAATTAAAAATTGATCTACTTCGACGTCATCTTGGTTCAGTTGTTAAATTGACCGTTTCAGTTTGATGTTTATTTACAAGTTCCACCCGCAGAAATGCGTACAATTGTTTCGAAAGACCGTGACCTGCGTCAAGGCATGTAATTTGGCAGATATTTCATAAAGATCGATAAATCTTTGACATCTCTATGGACGTTCTTGTTTTCTGTGACGTTTGCACTACTTGACCTCTAACTTCACAAATTCGCCTGTTTTGAATTTCGTTACGAATATAGACCAAAATTAATCAGTACATCGTTCTAATTGGATTTGGAATGAAGTTGTTTTAGTGTTATTTGTCGGCAAAATAAGTATTGAATTAGGGGACTGATAATGCCGTTACATCATTTGACGTAATTGCAACCTATAGCATTATTGACTCAAAATTACGAGTAAATAAATCTCTAGGGTTCATTTAGGGTTAGGGTTAGGTTAAGAAAACATTCACTTGATAACTGATAGACGAACATATCTTGCTTCTGTTTCACCGGTTTTTAAATGTTATGATACTTCTTAACATAACAATAAAAAACCTCTTTTTTTTGATATAATCAGTCTACTAAAATGTAACCGACGTTTTGTCAGTGGATCCTGAGCAGTTTATTTTTCCCGCCGGCGGGAAAAATTGTTGTCGCTGTACAAAAGGCAGGTTCGGTCGAATTGGTTCAGTAATCAAAGAGAATTTATTTTTTAAACTAATAAATTTTGTATTGCGTGACTGGAAGTCGGAGTGTTTGTAGTCACACCCACCTACAGCCCTTTACATAAAGAACTTGGCTTCAAGAGTAGATTGTTCTAGATCCATTAACATGACTTTAAGTAAGTGATAGCCGGGAATATAGAGAGAATTAGGAGTTGTAATATTCAGTTAATTTGAAATGAGGAAAAAGACCTTTTTAACTTAGTCAATTTGTCAAAAAGGCAAGATGACAGTTTTTCTAACCTTCTTCTGGCATCGATAAATCACGAACGGAAACGAACGAGTTTTAAGCGGACTGTTTTCTGGTTTCTTTTCTGTTTACTTTTCTGTTTTGGACTTTTTCTTTTGACAACAATTTCGGTAAAAACTGATAAAATAAAGCTTATCTTCGTATCTTTGTAAGGCAAGTACAAAGGTCATGTTTCAATAAAGTTGTGAACAGACTGTTGTTTGAGTAGTCTTAAACACTACATAGTGATCCCTCGTTAGATTAAATTTAAAAAATGAACAACCTTTTGGGTGTAACCAACTAGTTATCCGCTGTCTTGATCAGTCAACAACCATCACTAATAGATAGACGACGGCAAAACAAGATGGCGGATTCCTAAGGACATCTCAAGCAGCACTTCTTAACATCTTTTAGATCCATTTACAATATAATCTAACTATACGGGAAGTGACGTTTATTTATGAGTGACACAGAAATCCAGTAACTTTGGTTTTCTGTAGCCGTGGTACTATGATAAAGACTGAAAGCTAGCGGTGACATTGCCGTGTTTTACCTAACAACCGTGTTTTTGACGAGAATAAGTAAGTTATATCAGCAGTTACGATTTAACGAGTTCGTATGTTTCCCACTCAGTCATAAATGTTCTCTTTTACGATTAACGTCCAATTTCATGTAAATCTATTAGTACGTATATGGGATTCCTGTGTAAAATAAAAGAGAGAGAGCATGAGCCAAGAAATTGAATTACACAGGGTTCCCAATCATTTGTTTTGTTTCATTGCGGGGAACTTAACGTTTTGATTAATTTCTTGGCTTAAATGCTATGAATCGATATTAAATGATATTCAGATAAACAATTGTGGGGCCCAAGCGTCATGTCCATCATATATAGAAATCATTAATGATTTTATGAAATATTAATTACTAGACTTTTAAGTTATTTGTTTCCGTGCTAATCGTTCTTTATTCTTCTCAAATATCAAAGAATCGAAAACTTGGGTAAAAGGTATTCCTTTCTCACCAAGAAACAAGCCAAAGGGCCAGACAATAAAGTAATTTTTGGTGAACTAACAGAAAAAGAAAAAGGGGGGGGGGGGAAACACTGTGTTGCATAATTTTAGTTTATCAGCTGTTTGCTGCGTCATTTTGTCATTCTAGTCGTTTATTAATCCGTTCATGGACTAATGTATTAATAAATGAAAATAAAATGCATATCATCCTAGACGAACTTTCTTCCTCACTATCATAAAGATGTTTCTTTTAACTAGTGCATTTTGTAGTGTTTTTAAAGTATTTTTCTCTCTTTTTTAACATAATTACGAATATCTTAAGACTAACCAAAGATGATCAAATTTTCATTAAAATTATGACATTTATTTGACGTCTTTTAAGGAAAGAAATGTCGCTAACATGGTTTTACCAATCATATCGTACTATTATAAATATACATAAATATAAATGACAGTTAACCAAACCTACTGCAATATCGACTTAAATCGACCCAGAAATAAAGTCAGCGCAGTTGAATTCAACCGAGTAGATTCAAATAGCTTTTTACAACATTTTTGACTTAGTTTTTCTTTAACTTTAAATTCACTAATATTAATATTTAACGGGGTAAAAGTGGTTGTCAAGTTCTCCTGCGAAACCCCAAACTACTTTAACTATCAACTACTTGAGACAACTGTCAAATTATCGTGGATTAGGCCAAGTCATTTTTTAAATGTGTTTCTTTTGCGCGTCACCACGTTGGGTTCTTCCAAGCCAACAAGAAATTTTGTTCTCCTTATAATGTAAGTCTTAATAGTTATTCAATATTGGTTTTAGTTTGTTTAATGTGGAATATTGTCAGTAAGATCGTGGTATTAATCAAGTCTGTTACTAAAGACATTCGGGTCTCCCATGCAGCCTGACCAACGTATCGATTCTTCCCATGTTATAAATTAAGATAAACGAAAGATTGCTTGTTTTTATTTGATTCAATATACCTTGCGTATTGAGTTTACAAATAACGTTTAACTTAAAAAGTTTCTATACATCTATATATCATAAAACCGTATGATTACACGTGATCCATGTTACTCGGCTGATTAATGCGTTAATTTCGAAAATAATTTTGAAAATTGCGAATTTTTCTTTTTTTAACTCAATTTCACTAAAATCGGATAAATTTAAAAAAATTTACGATAGCATAAAATTTGTAAATTTCAGTTATGTTTCCACATTTATTTACAATAGTTTGACGCTGACTTTGCTTTTTCTTTTCTTTTCTTTTTCTTTTTCTTTTTCTTTCTTCTTTTTCTTTTATCTTTTTCTTGCTTTCTTTCCTTTTTTTCTCTCTCTTTTTTTATCAAGAGCAGAAACACCTTATAAAAATAACAGTCAAACCGGACAAACCGTTGTTGAATTCTACTTGGTTATTTGCTTGTTTTCATTCCTTTTTATGACTTTTTTTTTATTATTATTCATACAAACTCCTTAGTAAAATTTCAAATACGTTTTAATTGGTCCCACGCATGCGCAGAGCGGTTACTCATTCCATTTACGGTACGTAGAAAAGGCAGCATAAGATCAAAATCAACAATATTTAACGATATTTTTACTCTTTCTTGTGGAGTAGAAACTTTGTATTATATAATGACGGATAACTGAGGTAGTCAAAGGAAAATATTGAATATATTCAGTTCAATCTTTGTCTTTGCGATGGAGAAATTTGTTTACTGTCATCCGTTGTGTTTTCCTTCTGGCTTAAAACAGAACTCAGCCTTTATTGGTAACTAATTTATCTTACGTCATTATTCAAACCCAGATGTAGCATTGATAGAACAAACTATTAGAAAGTTCACTGAAAACTAAAAATTTAATATTAATAAATAAAATAATAAAGTACTAATAAAAAGCATATAAAGAATGGGAAAAACTGCCTGTTTAGCAACTTGTATCATATTTCATTGTTTAATTGTATCTCTCAGATACAAAAGTAAACATCACAGACAAGGTAACTGGGCTATAAAACGTGATTAATGCATAATAAGGAAAAGAAGTGTTTCTTTGTATCTAGGCCACCATATGTGGCCCTTATCTCGCGCTTAAACACTTTCATCTATCGAAACATCGAAAGACGGAGTTAAATTAAGAGTACAAAGTATCAGTGGAAGCAACAACGCAAAAGGTAATGAAAGATGAAATACGACAGATGCCAACATCACTTTTTGAGTTCTAATTAGGTTTTCTTTTCGTTTATGCATAACATTCTTTATACACCTACGTGCAACCAAGACGCTTGTCATATGAAAATACGAAAACCAAATAGGAAAGAATGTATTCAAAGCAACAAGTAACAGAAAGTGAGGTGATCGAACAACTCTTTTAGATATCAGCTCGGGCTGAGCCCCAACTAGGTAACCTCAAAAAAGTTATACAAATGGGAGGGAACTATAACTTCAAAACCCTATATTATTTACACCGCTATTTGCTGAACAATTGTTATTTTTAACGTTTTTACAATTATACGACGTGTCTACGTATTCTGTAGTCTCAATATCATCAATAGTTTTACCTTCACTTTTGAGTAATTTTTCATCAATCTCTGCAGAGTTTATAACTAGTATTGACGTACATGTAATTCAACAAACTGATCTAGTACGTAAATATATAATATACATTGTTTGTGGCTGTCGGACAATACGTCATTTAGGTACAAAAGACTACTTTAAATACACAAGTATTGCGCGCGCAAACAGCTTAATCATCGAAATGAAAAGGTCTGGTTAATACAAAGGTGTTAAAAGTCGACACAACTCGTTGTTAAAGAAGCGATAGATGGAGAAAGCCGTGTAATAGCAGATGGTTTTTAAGGTAAATAAGACATGTTGGCATTTTTTATTATTTGCTTGTTCAATTTTTGTCGATCTAAGAAATCTGAAGTAAGTAAGAGCCGGTTAAACCTCTCAGGAACAATCAAGAATACTTAGAACGGCTTCGTAAGTTAGGGGAAGAAATGAAGTAACCTATTATGTTCAAATCATGTTCGCTTGTATTTTTAAGCATTCTGTATTTCACACATCAGAATATGTTGGGTGAGATATATATACTCTCTGTCTATTTAAAGTTATCTTCAACACTGTATCACGTGACTAGTCTTGAACGCCGTCTGTTTATTTTTAATTTTAATTTTTTATGTTTTTTAGTTATCTAGTCTGATCATATTGCCTTCTAAACGCATTTAAACTTTAGCTCCGTGCTTATGCATAAAACTGTGTTGATATATTCATGAGTCTTTTTAATTGAATCTAACTGAAAACAATACCTCGTTTCATGTTGCTCACATGTGAACCAACTGAGTTTCCGTATTGTTTTTGTAAAATATTTACTTTTTTATTCATTTTTATTCTACCTAAAAAAACGAGATTTAAATCATTTTTTTCAATAAATGTACTTGAATAAAAACACCAGGCATTCAGAAAGATACAAGACGATGATTTATTCATGTTTGTTATATAGCTTTACCATAATAGGTCTTCGGGTCTTATGATCCTACTAATTATACTATACGTAACAGACAGACCAAACTAACACCATGACAACATCATATAGCCAATCACAATTCATCCTTACACAACCTGAGTCTTCAGTAACCTAGATTATAAAATTACACTGAGACAACCTTCGCCGGTTTTAAACGTTATCTTACGAACATGGTTTCAAAATCAACTTGAATTACTGAAGATCAACTCAGCAAAGTGAAACTGAACCCCGGTATTAATCAGGCTAAAACTAGGAGAATAGTCCGATGCCAAACACTTGTTCTAGCTTAGCTGGTTAACATGTAACATGGCTTACTTGCCTACTCCTTCTTGGTTATAAAACTAATATCTCTATTCCGTTTTTTTTTTAACTAAGTAGATAATATTATAAATTCACGTAGACTTAAAAACATATGCAAATTAGTTGGCATATGGAATTAGCGTAATAAAAATACCTTCAGATTTGCGAGGATTCAAGAACTGACTTTATGGTTAATGTGGTCGTTGGGTGACTTAAAAACAAGTCGTAAGTTTATAAAACTATTTAATTATTAACCAACCAACCAACCTTACAATCATGTTCACTAGTACTTTATTCTTGAAGAAATATTACCCCTTCAGTTAGCCATTGCATTGCACTATTTTGAAGGGAAAGAGAGAGAGAGAGAGAGAGAGAGAGATTCACACAAATATTGAACTGGCTCATAGCATATTGAATAATATTTAATATATTTTGACTAATTATTAAAGCACCGATTCACCATTACAATCTCATTCAGGTTTGCCCCGAGCATTCTTTTGAGAAGTACTACTAAAGTGTTATAAATCCAGTCATGCAGATATTCTACTTGAACTGATATATTCCTGTTCTTTTACCTAATTAAGTCAACATTTTAAACTTCTTTTGCTCCCCTGCGGTCGCGATTGATAGTTGCATTTATTGGACGCAAACACATGTTCATGTCATCAAGGCTCTTCCGGATTGTTTTTCACCTAGATCCGCAAATAATAAAATAATTTGCTTTCAGAATACAATGGATCCTTTGTCTACACGTTGAAATAGAACTTAGTGATATTCATTTTCATTTCTGAATTACGATACGATATGAATTGAAGGTTTTTTTTTTTTTTTTTTGTAGATCAATCTCGAGATCTGCCTGCACTTGCGGCGTTGTCACAGCTGGGGTACGCTCAAGTTGAATTCCTAATAAACCACCAAAAACTAAAATACTTTTTTACTGCAATGTGAAAGGCATCTGGATTCCAGTCCTTCTATAATTCGTTATTCCATTTTGCACTCGTATCATTAGTACTCTCATTCTCGTTATAAATCAACCGCTGGATCTTTCATTAGCCGGTTACCTTTTTAAGGAAATGCTATGCCGCAGACAAAGGCGTTTACGGAAACTTTCCTATTTATTTGCTTAACTTACGTAGTAAATGGAATGCCGCTGTATTGAACTATAAAAGCCACAAGTAAAATGATGGTAAGCTTCGATCGTTAATAACATAAATAAGCCTAAATATGAATATCGGCCATAGCTCACAGAAACGGTATAAACCAAATCTACTCATTCACAAAAATATTCATTGAAAATATTTGGTAATAAATTGGCATAGTTTCGTGTTATGTTTATCTTTCTGTTCAAATCCTTTAAATCCTCTTTTAACAAGCGAACTTCTACAAGCGAATAAATCTGCTTCTTCAGCAGACCACCTGCTACATCGTTGTATATACGTGCTTCGATTAATTAAACTATTTCTATTTTCATTGAATAATAATTTATGTTGATTTTGATGGGTTTTCTTTCAGTTTCTTTCAGAGTTACGTTATTAACCGTTAAAACCTTATACTTGGCAATAAGTTGTTGTTCGTATGGCTGTGAACGAATGGTTGTACCGTCAAGCATTGACCGAACAATAATTGATTAAAGCAGGCAGAACGTCAAAAATATTCCTGAACATTTTAATTTACGAAGAATGACACCATAAAACAATTCTTCCAAAGCCGCAGTGTTGTTCAACTTTATGGATGGAAACACCACAGAAAACACAAATGTTTTCACGAACGCTGTTTCATCAGAGGCATCTATTGCTTTGATGCTTCTATTGGGGATATTTGATGTGGTCAGCATTGTAGCGAATGGTATGGTTTTAATTACTGTTTATGTAAATCCTCGCTTGCGCTCAAACACTAACTTTTTCATTACTAACTTGTGTCTTGTGGATCTTATATCTGGATTGGTGTTAATGCCTTTGGTCATAGATTCCATTGGACGGCAAGAAGCAAGATTTGGTGCACTTTGCAAGCTTGTTGGTTTTATCGATGCTTCATATTCCTGTGCGTCGTCTCTTACGATCGCCGTGATAGCCCTAGACCGTTATCATTCTATCGTCAATTGTCTTTATTATGAGAATATCGTTACTCGACGTAGAACTATTATTGCAATCGTGTGGATATGGTTTCAAACATTGTTCATCGCATTATGTCCTATCGCTGGCTGGGGAAAATACAGTTTTGATTTTGAAGAATTTAAATGTTCTTTGGAACTGCCGGATCCATACGGATTTCTTTGGTTTATGTTTTGTACAAGTGTAGTGCTTCCGTTCATTATCATCGTCTTTTGCTACACACAAATCCACTTAGTTGCAAGAAGACATGCCAAGAACATGGTTGCCATTCACATCCATGATACAGGAAAACGAATCAAGGCTGTTTCTACACGCAAAACCAAACTTGTTTATTTAGTAGTAGGGTTATATTCGACCTGTTGGTTGCCTATCTATATTGTTAAGCTACTAAAAAGCGTTCTTCCAGGGATTGGAATACCTACAGGTGTTATAACACTCGCAATGGTTTTATCGTTAGTCAATGGTTCATGTAATCCTTTTTTATACGCTCTAATAACCAGCCAATACCGAGCAGGTATGAATCGCATGCACAAGAGATTTAGACGCAAGTTCGGACGAAACGTCGCCACACCTTCAGTGGACCAATCTAAAAGTTCTTGGTCTGTTTCCAGACCGATTTCAAATTTATATCGATATTTTCAAGAAAATGATGCAGGGAATATGCTTGCTTGTATTAGAAGAACCTACGGTGATGATGATGATAGGAACGAGTCGCGAGCAGATAACAGTCAAAAGCATTTAAACCCTAAAAACGCTTCTCCTTCACCGTCAAACCAGCGTAAAATAAAACCACAAACGCTACAAATACCACATAAAGCTAAAAACGAGAAGAAAAATATAAATGGATGGGTTGAAGGAGACAAAAACGTTAAGAGTTTAAGTATTCCACTCAAAACGATTGTATCACAAGACAATTTTGATGATAAACATCTTTCATGTTTAGAAGTCTCTAGTGAATGCAAGTTCCTCACGAGATCAAATAGCTTAGACAGAAAAAAAACCTCACGCGCGATTAAAGATCGAAATAGCGCTGATCCGGTTCGCACAGTCGTTAGGTTTAAAAGTCAGAATTATTTAGAAGTGCTTGCGGTGTCTCCTGATAGCAAATCTAATTGGCGCACAAATAACGAGTTAAGTAAAATTGAGGAAGTAGACAAAGATCAAGGTCATAAACTGAGTGAAGTTGATCTTTGCCGTAAACATACTACATGGGAAGATGAATCCGACATGAAGGAAGAATTGAGAACAAGAAAAAATGAAAAAGAAATGGAAAATATAGGAATGGGTGAATTTAAGAGTTCTGCATCAGATGAAAAGTCGCACATGAACATGATGTGTGAAAATAATTCAAAACAAATAAACTTAAAATCAGTGAGCCAGCCACTTGATAAAGTAGAAATCAGAAGTCAACAGACGCCAAACCTCGTTACAACAGTTAAAGATCTACGCGATGAAGAAAATATTGAAGATGATAAAATACAGTTAAGGGAATCACTGCAATAGCGGTAGCCGTAAACCATAGGAAACTATAGCCAGGTATAGCAACTAATGTAATGCAGTGTTTTTGAAAAAAAAAGAAAGTGATTAGATAGTTTCTACTTTGTATATCCGTTTATCATATTCTGAACCAATAAACATTTGTTGTTTTTATAACAATATAAAAAATACGCAGTCTAAGACTGCATGTGCCTAGTGGAATTGTTGATGATTAATTGCATAGCTGGCAACACAAG
>JANTNT010091762.1:0-11307 GCA_024752375.1 Entacmaea quadricolor
GGTTCCCGGACCCAATATTTAACAGTTTTTTTCTCCATGACAGAAAAATGCAAATGTTGTACAAATTTTAAAGGGTCCCTACAGCTCTAGACTGTGTAGTGGCATACACAGACTACTACAGCTAAAAAATATGCAGCCACATATTCTTCATGTCCAAAAGTACATGGGCACGAGTGAACACTTGCAGAGCATCTAGTAAGATTATAAATCAAAGGAATCGAATCTTGAAACACTCTAAAAATCATGTAACTGGTCAATCTGTGTTGTACAGACATGTATGGTAACTATGCTAGTTGATATCATATTATATTGTATTATTTTTTCTAGGGTTCCAATGTCATTGTTGCAGCAAATAGCCAGGGAATTATAAAGGTGTGTTTTCCTTTATTTATTTGTTTTTCATTGGACAAGAGCTCCACAAACTAAAGTTGCATTCAGCTTTTCAGAAGTTGAACTAGATTCTACTCTTTTCAGCCTTCACAAAGGGATGGTTCATATAACTAAAGTTCATTATGACATTAGGAATGGGGCACAACAAAATTTCTTCTTGAAAATTACTTTTATGTGGCCCACATCCCTTAAAGTGCCCCTAACCCCCTTTGCAGTTTTGGTTTTATATAAAAGACAGGAAGTTTCTATTAAGAACTTCTGTGAAGATAAAAATCGATTTCGAATAATCCCTGATTTTTTATACCTTTTCAAAGTTCAAACTTTTGGACCCACGGCCGTGTTTGCAAAAGTCGGAGTCTGGGTTCTAGAGTGACGTCACCCCAGGCCTATCTTTTTTTACGGACAGGAAAACGCATACATTTTCTTATAAATGTTGGTCGTGAATCTCCTCGATTTTCTCTTGAATTAAAACACAATTGCATTTTAAAGACTCAAAAATCGAATCTTCAAAGCCAAACTTTGAACACTCCAACGATTTTTAGCCTAAAGATAGCGAGTTGAAGATAAAAATTGAAAATAATATTCACACATATAGCCCAAACCAAATAAGCTTAAAGCTGTTTGGAAGTATCACGTCAAACAGATTAGTTCGACACAAACAAAACTAAAGTAAAGTCCTGAGTTTTACTTTAGGTTTTGGGTACACATTAAGCTCATCCATTACAGTTTTTAGTAAAAATAAGTAAATGTAAAAGAAGATATCGTTACTGTAATGTCGCACAGGCGTCCAACGCGCTACTAGTAAGTCATGTACAAATGTGATAGAGTTCAAGTGAATATAAATTTTATAGAAAACTTTTAAACCACAGTGTTTTTTAAACAGACGAGAAGAATCGAGAATCGTAACAACGCCTAACTCAAAGTTATTGTAAATCAATTCAGTAAATGTATACATTAGGGAAACCATTCTTGAAAACATCAAGATAAATCTGATTCGCGATGGCGCGAAAATCATCACTGTGAGCTGGCGATTTCAATGACTCTGCTCGATTTCGTAAGTGGCTTTTACTTTTGCTATGGTTTGATACTAAAGTACAAAAAGCCTTTATTCATGGTCTCAGTGGTTACATTAATACGTTTAAGTGTCAGATGTTTCTTGATATTAAACTCGAAATAAGCATTTACCAATAATATATCTAACAAAGCATGACTCGCAAGTTGTTTTGTTTACCTCAGTCAGTGTATGAGTCTTCTAAGAACCTCTAACCGGGGACAAAATTGAAAATGAAATAAATAATCAGCTGTTGAATACAAGAGCTGTGTTATTATACAAAACCTTTAACTGTTTTTTGTTTGCCGGTTTAGGATTGAAAAATCTTGCTCTGAATATAATGCAACTTCTACTGAACTATGTATTTAACTTCCTCTTATCTCCGGCCAAAACAAAGCATTATAATTATCAGTAATTGACCTAATTATATAAAACTGATATGAATTGAGAGCTTTCCTTCCAAGAAAAAAGGAAGACCTTCTGGCAAAATCCTTTTTGAACACAATAACACAAGCTTGACATGTACGTATGGTTTTTGTTTAGACTCACCTGCAGCTTCTCGAAATATATCGATCTCCTCTGTGTTTTCGTCGCTTAAAGAGCCGATTATCACCCAAAAAAGCATATTATGAAGGAAAATAATACCTTCCTTGATATTTGAAGTGTGTTAAACAGTAAAAGAACAGATCTGTTGGGCAATCTCTTTCGAGAAAGTATAACTGCCCATACATTCACTATACTTTCTCTTTACTACTTGGCCTGTGGTGATGTCACAGGGTACTCGACCCAGTTTCCGCTTTATGCAGCCGTGGGTCCATGGCAGAGCCGAAAAAGGGGCGTTTTCCACAACTTTCAAAAAATAGAGATTTTAACGAAAACGAAAAATGTTTTCACAGAATTGCCTAAAATTACCTAAAGATTTATTTTATTACTGATTTGAAAAGGGGGTTAGGTGCACTTTAAGTTTTTGACCAGTCCCTAAAATATCAAGTTCAACCAACTTATTGAAAATAAATAAACATAGGGAGGAGTAGGTCAGTATTTATGTCACCATTAAAGAGGTGCTCAAAAAAAAATCAAAGCAGTAAATCTAGGGGGAGGTGTAGTTTTTGGTGTTGTCTACACTGTGTAGAAAGTACATTATATAATATTCATGCATCCAAAAGTTAATACTGTGCTTATCATTTGAGCTTGGAATGGCCATAGTTTTATCGATAAGTTTCATTGTAGAAACATTAAGTTGTGACATCAGATGATCCATGTTGTCAGGTCACATTGGCTCGTTACTGTGTAGAGAATTCGCATGTGCATTGACTCTGATTGGTTATTTTTGGACTGACAATCACTGCAGTGTCTGTATGTCGCGACACTTTGACGCTAGATGTCTCTTCTGATACTAGTGTCAAAATGTCGTGACATAGAGACACCGCGATGAATGTCAGTCCAAAAATAACCAGAGTCAATGCACATGCGAATTCTCTACACAGTAATGAGCCAACGTGACCTTGACAACATTGATCTATGACATCACAACTTATTGTTTCTTGAATTAAACTTATCGATAAAACTATGGCCGTTCCAAGCTCAACTGATAAGCACAGTATGTTCTACATCTTAAAAACTCATTAACCCAATGGTTTTCTGTTTCAGGTGCTTGAACTGGTTTAGGTTGTTTTCACATGTCTTAATGGCACCTTAAAAAAGCTAATTTATTCTAGAGTGCACACCATATGTACATGAAGAAATTACTATTTAGTGCATAATAGAATTTAGTTATCAACTATTTTGTTATCCAATAATTAAGAATTCACTAAGGAATAAACTACACAAAGAAAGACAAACACCACTAGATATCTTGCTATTGTTATTTGCACTGTTTTGCTTCAGTGATCCACTAGCTACTAGCTAGTTTGTATATAATTGTGCAATTTGATAATACTTGTTAAGATTTATTTCACAGATAAATGGTGTGCACTCTATAGATGTAAAAAAGAACTCCATAGTTTATTAGTTTACTCAGTGGTACAGTCTTGTAGTTTGGTATTGTGCCATTCTTTATACTGAAGCTGATGCATGTGAAGTATTGTAATTGAATCATCCTGTTTGGATCAGACTGTATACAAATATCAAGCTATGCTTGATGAAGTTATCATAACCTTAATTGTAATATTTACTGTAATAGCCATTATTAGTGATTAAGTGTATGTAGACAAAAAACAGAGAAGGGTGACAAGTGTAATGTAACAGTATGCATCTGACAATCCCACCTTTGTTGTCACAAATGCTCTAAGTCTAGTACCACCTATCCTGAATAGTGATGAGAATAATTTAGATAAATTTCCCTCCAGAATATGATCATGAGGGACATTTGGACTATTTCAATACTATTCATGTGGATCCAGGTGTCACTCAACACAATTATTAAACTGTTGGAGGAAACCAAGTAGTAAATAATCACTCTAAACATGTGACTCAAGAAGTGTGGGACATGTTATGTGTAATTGCTCATCAATGCATAAATGATGTATAGAGCATTTTGATGTGACATCATGACCACCATGTTGGTCATGTACCTCTGACAAAGCTTCCTCATTAGCTTCTCTTGTTCACAAGGTACACCAACATGGCCACCATTGTTATTTATTATCTAGGGACAGAGTGAAAATGCTTAATTGAAAAAAAAAAAAAAAAAGAAAGGAAAAACCTAGGGGGAATCTGATCAAGAAAGGACAGGGATGATGATCATACCTTTTAGGGGTCAAAATCAGCAATCTGGTACTTTTTAGGGTGTCTCCAATTTTATTGGACTACAAGAGGCTGAACTGGTACCTTTTAGGGTGTTTTTAGTAAATAAAATACCCAAGATACGAATTACAGAAACAACTCTTCATGAACATGTTCATATGTATGTAGTCTTTAATTCTCTAAAAACTGTAAATATATATAATTTGACGTTAATTAGCTGGTACCTTTGGGGGAGGAATCTTGTGTTGCCACACCCACCAGGATAAAACTCTGGTACCTTTTAGGGATCATTTTCAAAATTTCAACAAGCATCTATATATAGTAGTCCCCTCCCCCAGAAGAAAAACAAAACATCTACAAAATAAAATTTGAATGTGCCTAATGGACTTGCAGATCCATTTGAAAGTTCCCTCAAGTAATCAAATCAGCTCATGTTTAAGCTTAAAGATATATGCAAAATAGGCTGTTTGCAACAACAGGTCACATGGTACAAAATCCACCTTGCTGGATGGCAAGCTGCCCAACGGGACATCAAAAACAAAGAAAAGTCAAGGTTGACTCACTGAAGTCTCTTTTTTTCTGAAGGCTGTCACATACTTGCCATCCAGCATGGTGGATTTTATACCATCGTACCAGTTATTGCAAAAGACCTATTGCAGCTTTTCTTACCTGCCCAATTTCTTCCCTGGTAATAGAGAGTTTTCATCAACCTGTGAAATAGATATTATTTGTAGACTCTAATTCCTTTATTCTCTTGTTTCTATTTTGCTATTACACTATTACCTTTTTGTTTCATGGTATGATGAAAATCACTCCAGTATAATAGGTCTGTAGCGACAGGTTTTAAATTGGAGGGGGTATGTCAGTATAATGCCAAAAGATATGAGAATTTTTAGGAGTTGTTTCTTAATTCTTGGTTTTCATGATACATCACAGCTCAGGCAATCTTTGATATCATGTGAACTTGACATAATAAATGCATTATCTGTAGGTTTTTCTGCAGATAATACATTTATCATGTCAAGGTCATTGAAGGTGACTGGTAGCTTTGCTTTGTTTATGTTTGGTCTCATTTTGACTTACATGTTAATGGTTTTATAGCTAGTAAAATGTAGAATAAAACCATAATTGGAATTATTGGATAAGGTTGAGCATGATATCATAAATTATCAAGACTGGACCTCAAGTCTGTTATCTGCCTCAGCCTACGGCTTTGGCAGATAACATGGACCTTGGTCTTGATAATTTAAGCTATCCTGCTCAACCTCATCCAATAATTGCTTATAACCATGTAATTAATAATTGTACAGCATGATATTTTTGATGTGTTTCTTTGAAGCACAGCTGACAGGATTCAAGCAGTAATTAGTTAATTTTGTACATGTCAGATTGCTCTTATTTTAAAGTAATGCCCGATCTTTTCTATTTTGATATTTGATCTTGTGCAAATAGGTCGATTTTATTGTAATATTAAGCAACAGATGTGTTTTACATGAATTCAATTATCAAATGTCAAATTTGTGAGAAAATAACTTGTTTCATATGATAACAGATCTAGAATATATGGCTTCCAACTACCCACTGGAAAAGGGTATCCGGTCAACTTGCCCACTAGTCATCTCAACTAGTTGGTACATCGACGGGTGCGAGTTGGTATATTCACGTAAGCGAGTTGGCGTGGGTGAGTTGACCGTAATTCCTGGAAAAGAATCTTATTAGCTTGATCTACACTATGGGGTTTGCAGGAGACAATTGTAGGAGAGTGTGTGAACTTTGGTTTCATTCAAGAAGTAATCAAGCAAAATTATGAAGCAAATAAATGTCAAAGAGCCATCCAACAATTTCAAAATTAACTAGTACTCCAGTTTTGAATTCTCTATTGCTGTTAGCCTTGATTGTGCAGAGAATATTCAGCTGTGAGAGCAAAACCTGTGGAATACTAAAGCAATTGTATTGTTCATTTGTATACATTCCTCATGCATCATTAATTCTAATGAATATATTACATGCTATTGAGGCTAACACAGCAATAGAAAATTCAAAACTGGAGTATTATCACTTGAACCCTATTGGCTGGACTTCAAAGAAATGTCAAATTTTCTGAAATCGCTGTGGTAAGGTATCTCACACTAATAAAAATATGCTGATATTTTAGGTGTTTGCTATGCAAATTTATTATTAAATATTTTCTAAAACAGAATATGCATATGTTAATAAAATTATCATTTAAAGGAGATTAAATGTCATTCAAGGTTGTGACCAAGGGAACTTTACAATGCGAGCTGAGTATCAAGAGTAAGTCAACCTGCCAAATCAAACTTTACAAAGGTTTAAATTAACATGAAAGTCTGGTTTCAAAACCAATGGAAGGACACTGAACCAAAGCTCGTTTCTTTATTTTAAATCATAACTTGAAACCTTAGATTGTTAAAGTGCTCTGCTTATTACCACTAATTCTTCTCCATTTCCCTATCTTTCATAGATTATGATTTTTAGAAATTGTCCAAACTTCCTTAACTCAAATACATGTGCAGAAAATTTAGGAACACAAAACTTAGTGAATTAGAGTGAAGTCACTGAACCCATGAAATAGATATTAGACTAATAGAGTGGTTTTCATTAACCCGTGAATTACACTTTATCACACTCTGATTCTGTTTTCTTTTGTGTCTATTTGACTATTAGACTTTAATTAGTACACTTTGTTTCACAGGTTAATGAAAACCACTCTACACTTTAGTAGACCTTAATTCCATTGTTTTCTTTTGTGTCTGTTTTGGCTATTACAATTTAACGTCTAGTAATTTTTATTTCCGGGTTTAATGACTTCATTGTATTCTAAACTAAATACCAACCTATTAGACTTAATTTGGAATTATAAATATGATAAAAAGAGACTGTTAAATGATTTAGCAGAGCTTAAACTAATTATCAAGATTTATTTTCAGCAGCCTTGTAACTTCTCATTTGCTCACCATCTGCCTACAAAGAATAATCTGTTTCAGCCTAATGGTAACATTCATACTAATGTTAAAGTGCATGCCATATGTCCATGAAACAAGTACTACTAATTATTTAACATCTAATAGTATTTTATTAATTAGAGTGATTTTACTTCAACAGTGAAAGAAAAAGTATATTTAGTGAGTAATAGTTGAAAGAAAACAATGGAATTAGTGTCTCGTATGTATTGTTGCCTATTCTTTCACAACTGAATTAAAATCATTATCTAATAACTCACTCAGGCATAAACTACAGATGCACAAAGACTGTTTGATACATTGCTAGTTATTTGCACTGTTCTGCTTCAGTGCTTTCAACTAGTTTCTACATAATAGCGTAAATATTAAGAAATTATGTTTTACCTCGGATTTATGGCATGCACTCTAGTCCATTAAAACATGCAAAGATAAATTGAAAAACAGTCTCTCCAATTGTGAAACTCTGGAGAAATACTAACTCCCCATTTGACTTGCAGAGAAGGATTGAGGAGAGGCACTCACATGCTGAATTAGATGGACTGTTTAATAAATGTAATTGTTCACCTTACCAGTCTTGAAGTATGCCTTTACATAATATATAATTATCATAAATCAAGTACTCTAATAAAATGTTTTAAAATCTTATTGAAATTCTTTTATTAGAGAAAAGCTTCACATTGTCCCTGCATCAAAAGCAAAGGGCAAAAGATAAATAACTTATTTTTGACAAGTTTATAATCCACTTGAATGAATCAGGGCAGGAAAGAAAGAACAGTACTCTAAAGAAAGATATTTAACACTATTACAAAACATTCTCAAAGTATGTAAAACGTGTTTTCTGAATCGAGATGAACAGTCAACCTTTCAATATTTGGGTGCATCTTACATTCATTCATGTTCACATGTATGGTTTCAGAGCACTGCATTATATAGAGAGAATTTTCCTCTCAATTGTCTGTATTGTTCCTATCACTTTTCTAGCTTACAACTCATCCTTGTCTTCTGTTGGTTTCTCTTCTGGTGGAGGTGTGCCACCTTGGCCTCCCTGTTGACCTCCGGCTCCTTGGTATAATTTACTTACAATTGGCTGTACAATCCCCTCTAGAGTTTTCTTTTGTTCCTTTAGCTCTTCAGTTGATGCTTCATGGTTCTTGTCCATCCATGAAATAGATTTGTCTATAGCTTCATTAATTGTTTTCTTGTCTTCTTCAGAAAGTTTTCCACCAAGCTTTTCTTTGTCTCCTACTTGGTTTTTTAATGAGTAAGTGTAGCTTTCTAATTCATTCTTTGCCTCAACACGTTCTTTCACAGCCTTGTCCTCATCAGCAAATTTCTCAGCATCATTAACCATACGTTCAATATCCTCTGGAGTAAGACGGTTCTGGTCATTGGTGATTGTAATCTTTTCTTTGTTACCAGTACCTTTGTCTTCAGCTGACACACGTAGAATACCATTTACATCAATTTCAAAGGTGACTTCAATTTGTGGCACTCCACGTGGAGCTGGAGGAATTCCATTCAAGTCAAACTTCCCGAGGAGATGGTTGTCTTTTGTCATTGGTCGTTCACCTTCAAATACTTGAATTGTAACAGTGTTCTGGTTATCAGCAGCAGTGGAGAAGACCTGAGATTTCTTGGTAGGAATAACAGTATTACGAGAAATAAGCTTAGTCATCACACCACCAACTGTCTCAATACCCATAGTTAGTGGATTTACATCCAACAGAACAACCTCTCCAGTGTCTTCTTCCCCTCCAAGAACACCAGCCTGAACAGCAGCACCATAAGCAACAGCTTCATCAGGGTTGATTCCTCTACTTGGCTCCTTTCCTTTGAAAAATTCTTTGACTAGTTGTTGTACCTTAGGAATACGAGTAGAGCCACCAACCAGTACAATTTCATGTATTTCATTTTTCTGGAGGCTAGCATCATCAAGAACCTTTTGTACTGGTTTCATAGTAGATCTGAAAAGGTCCTATCAATTAAAAAAGACACTATTAGTGCCAAATAATATTAATATTCAATACATAACCAATAGTCCATTTTTGAATTCATCACATGCTCAGGCTAGCCTCATTTTAATGTCAAAATATTCACAAATACCAACAATAAAGTAAAGGAGTGCAACCTTTTCAATAGAACCACTTAAAAATTCCATGGGTCTTCATGAAATATATGAATCAACACAAAAATGAGGCTAAGCCTGAGTACAGGCATCTAATCAAGGAACACAGCAGTATTTAACAAATTTGAAAATGGACTATTAAGAACCATTAACTTCATGATATTACTAACCATATTAAGTTCTTCAAATCTTGCTCTTGTGAGCATCTCAGAGAAGTCTTCTCCCTCAAAGAAAGATTCAATTTCAATCCTGGCCTGATGCTGTGCACTAAGGGCTCTTTTTGCCTTTTCAACCTCACGACGAAGCTTCTGTACAGCTCTGTTGTCCTTACGAATGTTCTTGCCTTTCTTTTTCTTGTATAATTTAATGAAGTGATCCATTACTCTCTGATCAAAATCTTCACCACCTAGAAGTTTAAAAATATTCATAGTCAGACATGCATCTTGCTTTAATCAGTACACCCAACTATATTAAATTATAGAAAACCCAACATCCCTCAAAACAATTCTTTCCAATATTTATGTTCAAGTAGTGAAAACTATGCTCCTTCAATCACTATGCACTTTTTATTAATATATTGTATTTGATGTTTCAACCTTTGTACACACTTGTAATAATTTATATCCTAATACACATGAATAAGTGCAAGATAGAAGAAAGTCTAAAGTAGTAAAACATGAAATAATTGCAATTATACAGTGGTCTTACCAAGATGAGTATCTCCATTAGTTGCAACCACCTCAAATACTCCATTGTCAATGGTAAGCAGAGACACATCAAAGGTACCACCACCAAGGTCAAAGACGAGGATATTCTTTTCTCCTTCTTTCTTATCCATTCCATATGCAATAGCTGCAGCAGTTGGCTCATTGATAATACGCATTACATTTAAACCAGCAATGACACCAGCATCCTTGGTAGCTTGTCTCTGAGCATCATTGAAGTAAGCAGGTACAGTTACTACAGCATGGGTGACTTTCTTTCCAAGGTATGCTTCAGCTGTTTCCTAGAATTTGTGTAATAAGAATTCATCAATAATAATAACAAAAGAAGTTTCAAATGCACATCAGTTTTCAAAACATTTTGCAGCAGCTTAATAGAATAAATTAGATCAGTCTCTGGCAAAATGGTGTGAAAAAATGAAAACAAACCCCCAATTTTGCCATGCACAAAACATTATTGCAGTCACATTTCATATCCAGGATGCAAATGTTTCTGAGAAATGTCAGAAACATTTGCATCTCCACTGAGCACAACTATGTTGCCATGTTTTGCCTCTATGAGCAGCACTGGAGAACAATGTTGCCTCCACAATGTGTCCTTGTTTTGCTAGGCTTAAGTACTTAAAGCCCTGTTCAAACGAGAAGGCAACTCAACGCAAGTTTGGACTTGCATCTTGTTTGAACACCAACTTACAATGACTTGCAGCAGCTTGCGGTGACTTGTGATAACTTTGAACTTGCTCAAATTTCTTCGCAAGTTGACTCAACTTGCATCTCGTTTGAATGGTACGAACTCAAGCTACTGCAAGTTTTACTTGTGTTGATTTGCATTCTTGTTTGAACAGGGCCTAAGGAAAGCAACACCTGTGTAACTTTACTTAAGGCCTCCATTAAGCAAATTTTAATTACACTATTTTTATTTGTTCTTATGATTCGTCAAATTAATATTTTATTATATGTACATATTTATAATTTATACTGTTTACATAGTCATCTAGCATAAGTATTATTATATATTTGATTTGCTTTTTTTAGTTTATTTATTGTAAGAGTACTCATCTTTTAATCACAGTTTGAGACATTTGTTATCCTCAAAGATTATTTTAAAATTGTTTGTTTGTGGAATGACCACTAGCAGATTGGGCTATTCCAAAAAAAAACCATAACCCCCCTGTTGAGGAGGTAATAATCTAGCTATCATAACCCCTGGATTTTTCATTTCAACCCCTGGATTTTCCATTTCAACCCCTGGAAATCAAAAAAATGCCTCCTGGAATTTTTATATTTGACATC
>JANTNT010091873.1:0-11305 GCA_024752375.1 Entacmaea quadricolor
GTAGGGAGACACCACGTCTCCACCACTGTTGGTGAAACGGGTGCCCCAAAATGGTAAAAAAAAACCACTTCTGGCCATACATGAAAAGCTTAGGGGGCTGCCGCCCCTCCCCCTCCCCCCCCCCCCCCCCGCTACGCCCCTAGTAGCCAGTCACCTTAAGCATTCATCTTAGATGGATTTAGTATTAACCTTATATGGATTGATCTATACAGGTGTTGGTGTAACGTTGGTCGTATCGGAGGCAAAACGTCTCTATCTGTTGGTTATGGTTGTGAGTACCAACATGTAATGGTACACGAGATTGGTCACGCGGTGGGCTTCTGGCACGAACAGAGCAGACCTGATCGTGACAGCTATGTACAAGTTATGCGACAAAATATTCTTCCAGGTAAAACGCTAAAGAGACCGGCTTTCTGATTCAAGATTAATTGTTGCCGAGGACGCGTTACAGGAAGCAGAAATTTTAAATAGATGTTACGCTTTTAGTAGCATCGGCTTTGTGCAACGGCTAAACAAGAATAATTTTGTGATTGCAGAAAGCAAGGCGCGCACCGTTGAATGTAAGCACTCGTTTTTGAACTGGCTTCTCAAATTCATGAATAATTAATGAGGTCCTACGGCAATCATGTGATCAGATGCGCATCACGTGCATACCCTTGGATACCCGGTCCAACAATGATGCAAATTAGATCCAAACACATGGGTTGGATATCCAAACCGATTGCCGTAGGACCTCATTAATTATTCATGAATTTGAGAATGTGTATTGAATCATTACGGAATCTCGCAACCTACTATAGCTCGATGTTACGGATTTATCATCATCATCATCATCATCATCATCATCATCATCATCATCATCATCACCATCATCACCATCATCACCATCATCAGTCAGAATGAATATTTATTATCTTCGTTATTTTACTGTTTGAAGGACTAATTTTACGAATTATTTTTTGTAGGTTTTGAAAGTGCCTTTGGAAAGTATGGCCGTGACAAGATCGATTCTTTGAATCTTCCTTACGATTACGAATCGATAATGCACTATCCGTTCAACGCGTTTTCCAAGAACGGTAAATCGACCCTTAGGCCACTCAAGCCACTCAATGGGAAGAAACCTTACAAACAACTAAGCACCTTGGATGCACAGCAGGCAAACATTATGTACAATAACTGCAGGAAGTCATCAGGTAGAGGCTAGTGGGACTGCTGGTATAGGGCTTTTAAGGTGGCTCCATAGGGCTTTGAGGCAATACCAAACAATCATATGGCTAATATAGACCAAAATGTTGATGCCCGATAAGCTAACCACATTAAAGTTCATGAGTTTAGGATTCACTTTTCGCGAAATTGATCACATATAACGTAACCATAGCAACTCTACGTCAGCCACAACAAAGGTCATATTTTTCATTAAAAATTAAAACAAGTTTTCCACGGTGAATAATTTTAAGATTTGGTTTCCTGTAAATTTACTAGGTTATCTTTCATGTGACAAGAACTGAAAAGATTCGTTACTACAGGATTTAAGTTATTGGGAAATTTTGATTTTTCTAAATAAAAGGTTTTCCATAGTACCAAATTCATTAAGATTTTGTCAGTTGCCTAATCAAGAAAAAACTGTTGAAATTTCAAAATATTTTACTGTGGATATCTCCCTTAATTTCATGATGTCATCAAAATAAAAATTCATCGCGCCGCCATCTTTGTTTTGATTTTTTTTTTTTTTTTTTTACGTTAAGGAGGCTCGATGGAATAATCTCGGCGTGCTACCTTTCAACTTCGAAGCGCTATTACGCGGACGCAAAATATATTATTAGGGGAAAAACCTTCCCAGGTTGTAAGAAAAGGATAGAAATTTCGAATGATAAAGGTTTTGATGAAATCGCATTTAATTCACAGCCGCTATAAAGCGTTGGTGCTTTTGATTTACCCCCAATTTTCTCCATTTTTTGACCTAAGATTTTAAAACGCGCTTTATATGTTGGAGTAGAGGAAATTGGTCAAGGTTTAGAAAATTTAAAGAAAATGTGTGAGAGCGTTTTCGAGAAATTTGACGTTAAAGTTTTTAGACAAAAAACAAAACATTTTGGCAACCTTGTAGAAAAGTTTCCTTAGTAACGCATTTTATTTTGGACCCGGAGTGACTTGAATTTGTTTTATACCAGCTAGGTTTATTCATAAAGTTATCTTCAATACTATGCATAGTAAGAGTACACGCATGTGTATACGTTTAAGTTTGTTTTTTTATCCAACCGATAATAGGCCTTTTGCAACAGTTGGTCACGTGGTACAAAATCCGCCATTCTGGAAGGCAAAGGAATGTGAAAACCTTCGGAACAAAGCGACTTCAACCAGTCAAGCTTGACTTTTCTTTGTTTTTGATGTCCCAGTGCGCAGTTTGCCATCCAGCAAGGCGGCTTTTGTACCATGTGACCAACTGTTGCAAAAAGCCTATTGGTTTTAAAAGATGAAAATGGTGATTTTTCAGGATTACCAAAGCGAAATAAAAGAGAAGTAGAGGAAAAGAAAGAGATCAAATTAAGACAGAAGAGAGGTACTGTATCAAAAATGACTATGTATATGTTAATTATCATCATCGATATCAGTCACATTATCGCCGTCGTTGTCATATCAACATCATCAACATCATTCCTTGAGAATTTTCTATAATTTTGTATGTATTTAATATTACTATATTCTTCTATTCTTATACTATTGCTTTATTTAATTGTCTTGTTGAGGACCATAAGTTCATTAGTTTTTAAACTATTTAATTTTACCTCGTCAAATAAAGTCACTTCTACTACATCATCGTCGTACAAACAAAACAAAACAAACAAATAAACATCTTTATTTGGCACTCCTTGAGCTATTATATAAGATAAAATTTAAGCATTAATCATGGATAAAAAGATGGGCGCCAGCCATTTAAAAATAGCAGAGCTAGTCGCGCTAAATGCCTGGGTCAGACGGAGTAATTATAGAAGAAAATACATGTAATTGCAAAAACAGAATACATGGTCGTCATCATCATCATCACCGTTCAGTATCCCTATCAAGCTTACCATCTAAACCAGCTTAGCGTTGAAATATTTTTTCAACCAATCACAGCACATTAAGAATTTTCATGGCCGGCCCTCTTGTTTAGGCTCTTTTTGTAACCTAAATCACCAAAGAGAACTTCGTTAAAGTGTATTATTATTTCTAACCAATCACAGCACATTTACAGTTTTCATGGCCGGCCCTCTTGTTTAGGCTCTTTTTTTTAAACTAAATCTCTAAATAGTGACATAAAGTTAAAATCATTAAAATGAGCAGAACCTGAACAGCGATCCATCGATAAGTCGCGAGAAATCTGACATTTTTTAAACCCAAATCTGGAGTTGGTCGTTTTGTACAACAACCTTTCTTCGTTTAGTTTTTCGCTCAGCTGGAAAAGTGTGTTATGGATTCAAGTTAGTCTAAACGTACATTCATGATATAAATCATCATTTTGTTTAGCGGTATGCAGGAATTACGACGTGACCTGTCCCACAAGGGCGCGTCAAGGACAGTGTTCTACTTATAGATGGTATATGTCAAGGTATTGTCGGGCTAGCTGTGGATACTGCAGACAAACGACAGGTCAGTTAAAACAACAACAACAACAACAAACTTTATTGTGACAACAATAGCTAAATCACACAGTAAACTAGTTGCAGACTCCTACCTAGCCTATAAATACTTTAAAAATTACTTATTATGAAATATACAAGTAAAATCCCTAGCTATCCTCTCAATCCTCCAAAAGGTATTTATATAACTATAATGAATTTATAGTATTATGGTATTTATATAACTAAAATGAATAATGTAGCGGTAAAGCTGTCGCCTCTGACCGCGCGCTGTGCCGTGGGTTCGACATCTCAGCTCAGGCACCATACGTGAAATGAGTTGTTGTTGACTCTCCCTTGTCACAAGAGTTTTTTTCTCCGGGCTCTCCAGTTTTTCCTTCCTCTGCAAAAATCAACATTCCATCTTAAATAGCTGTGCTTCCTGGTCAGACGTGTAGAATTGTGGCAGCTAGAGGCACCTTATATATGCCTTCGACTTGTCCACGTTGGGCTGCGTCCTTCTCAAATTAGATTCCCAGCTGCACGAGAGGATCAGTAGTTACTCCAATTTATTATTTAAATGTATTCTGTGTTTTATTATTATTATTATTATTATTATTATTATTATTATTATTATTATTATTATTATTATTATTATTTCCTACATAGGCTCAAACAACTGTCGTGATAATAATAGGTTCTGCAGATCCTGGGCATCTCGTGGCGAGTGTAGAAGAAACCCACGATATATGCTGGTGAACTGCAAACGAAGCTGCAGAGTCTGCAGACCAATCAGACCAAAACCTCCTACTCGTCCACCTAGACCTCGCACTCGTCCACCTAGACCTCGCACTCGTCCTCCTAGACCCCGCACTCCCCCTAGACCTCGCACTCGTCCTCCTAGACCCCGCACTCCCCCTAGACCTCGTACGCCTCCTAGACCCCGCACGCCTCCTAGACCTCGTACGCCTCCTCGACCTCATACGCCTCCTAGACCTCCAACTCCTCCTAGACCTCGTACGCCTCCTAGACCTCGTACGCCTCCTAGACCTCGTACGCCTCCTAGACCTCCAACTCAAAAGCCTCCAATTGGTAAGTATCTTTTAAGTTGTAGTTAAAATATTCGCTTAAATAAACGGACAAAAATATTAGAAAATGTTGGAGGTAAGGGTTCAAACACCTTCTAGTGTATCCTCTAACCTCTGTGAGTCATATATTTTGGCTGGATTCGCGAGTTTGGACGCATGGATGTTTACGTGTATTTCGATTTTGCGCAGATAGATTATCTCCAGCCTGTAGTGCTAGGATAGCTGTAGCTCGATTTTAATTTTACGCAGAGGGATTATGTTCAGATCAGTAATGCTAGATGTCCTGTAGTTTGATTTTACGAAGATAGATTATTTCCAGCAATGCTCAGTTCTGGTAGTTCAATTTTGAGCTATGATATTCTGGTCCAGGTCCCAGGCAATTTCGCGCCCTCACTTTCGATTTTATTAGCCAATCAGAGGTGTTTTTGTCGCGTCGCCAAAATATCTATATATTTCCAAATTGCCATCTACGTTTCTTCAAAATCTTTGCCCTAAATTCGCTTTTTCACGCGTATTTACAAAGAATAAATTGAATTAATTATTTTCCACCGTGTTCTTTTTAGTGGGTCAAGTGGGAAATGCTGGAAAAGGAGAATGAGTATTAGGAACTGTTGATTTTGACAAACAAAAACTTGCACGCTTTGACGCGAGATCACCTGGATTCAAGCACCACGGAGACACTAATTTAATTCCCCCATCCACACACACATCCACCCACTCACCCACACACCCACACACTTGAAATGTCACTCTGCGGTCCTTGCCATCCCAGAAAAATTTTTTAAACAGTTTCGCGCGTTTTTTATTTATTTTTTACAATTTAATTTTATTGATCATAGAAAAACCTCCAGTCTGATTATTAATGTATCTTACCAGGATCTAAGTGTGGTGTTCGTTACTATGGACGAAATCCAGGCAAGATAGTAGACGGGCAGACAGCAGCTAAGAACAGCTGGCCCTGGCAAGCTCAACTCAGGTCTCCTTTTGGCTCACATTTCTGTGGAGGTTCCTTGGTTGCACCACAATGGGTTCTGACAGCAGCGCATTGTGTCAGAGGCAGTTCTAGCAGCTCTGGTTACCGTGTGAGATTGGGTACGTATCAAATAAATACAATCGTTTGTTTAAATAGTCTTCGTTTTACACCTAGATAATTCTATGAGGATACTAAGAAAGAGAATAATTTATTTACTCATTCGCCCGAAGGACAGGTGCAGTACAATAGAACGCATAGCACCAAATTCCATCCCCTAAGAATCCTTTAACCCATCTAACAATTCCCATTAAGAAATGATAAGTACTGGGCTTAGACACTAAGGATGGTCCCCACCAAGATATCTTTACGTCCTTAGTGGTTCTTTTACGACTCCCTCCGATATTGGTTAGTTGGGTGAAGTATGGAGAGATGGAGCCGCAAATTATGTTATCATCTGATCGAGCCACTCGAAAGTCTAACCATTTGTAGATGTAATTACAAAGACAGCACTTTCTCCTCTGTTGTTTTTAAGACCCTGAGTGTTGGTCGAGAACTAGAACCAAGACCTCAAGCACAACAGACCGGCGCCAAACTAACTGAGCCAGTAGGGCAGCGGTTGAATCCATTATTCATAATTGCATTATAGTCCATCATGGCTTCCTCCATCTAATTTCTTCTTCAACGTTGCTGTGAACGTTTAATTCAATCGTGCATAAACTCCTGTTGGAACAAGAACGCGAGTTAAAGCAATTTTAATTTCACTTGCGTCTTATTTGAACAAAGTTGATATAGATCACCGCTCTTTTAACTATGATTTGAACACCATCCTGTTAGGACTTGCAAAATAGTCTTTCATGGCAAAAAAAAAAAAATCACAAAATGTCTGACTTAGTTGAAACCTTATTTCCCAGCAAACAGAACCTCACAGTGTTACTCACCATTTATTAGCAGTGCCACCCGGAGAATATTTTAGGAATGTTCTTTGACCAATCAGAAATGAGTCCCTAACGGTAAGGTTACAGGGACGTTCTGATTGGTCAAAGAACAATATAAACATTCCTAAAATATTCCTTAGTTTTCACGTTCTTTGGGTCGCGCTGGCCATGAGGGATCAGCTCAGTGACATTTTTAACTCAGGGGGAGGTGCAGCGATAGAGCATCTGCAAAAAATGGAATGTATAATTTAAAGGATGCCACGTGAATTACATTTATAGCATAAGAAGATACAAAAGATGCATCTTACTGTTTTTATCCAGGTGAACATCATCTAACAAGAAGTGATGGAACCGAACAAGACTTCACCGTAAAAAGAATAATAGTACACCCGGGATATCGAAGACAAACAGCTGATAATGATATAGGTAAGGAGTTCAAAGATAAATGGTAAATGCCCACATATATTAATGATATGCTTTAAAAAAACTGATTCTGGTGTCCATTTAAGAAAAACTCGTTTTAGTAAACTAGATTTATGTTGTTTACTGTATAAGAACCTTCACGGTTCGCTCCATTAAATAATGCAACTCTTAAAAACAAACAAACAAACAAACAAACAAAGAGTCTTATAGCCCTCCACTCTCAACCATCCCCCGATAAGTAATGACAGATCCCTAAATACTGATGTCAGAGAGAAAATCCGTGAGAACGCTGCCTTCTCATTAACCCACACATAAAACATTTGGAAATGGACAATTCGTTGCGCGGTTTGTTCAAGTGAAAAGAGAGTGCAGTCGTTCTTAGTTTGTCAATGAATAGTGAACCTTAACAGTATATGTGCACCTTTGGGGCCTGTCGGGCACCCCGTGCACCTCCCCTGGCTACATACCTGCCATTCTTGTGAAACATAAGATACAAGAGAGGCCATTAAGCCATTTGAGATCAGCTCGGTGTTACATGAACATGTGTAATAGCCAAAAATTAGTTGGTGAAGAGCAGTAGCGGATCCAGGATTTTGAAAAGTGGGGTTCCAGAAATGTTATTACCTGCATTTTAAGGGCATGATCTGCTTCAGATCAGAAAGTGGAGTTCCAAAATCAATTATATTTTACTGTTTTGAGCTTAAAGCATATAATTGGCTTCACAAAGAGGGGTTCAATGGAACCCACTGGAACAACTCCAACCCCTGGATCCACCATTGTAAAGAGAGTGTGACTTAATTGAAAAGATTCGTAATATATTATGTTTGCTGCTGCTGTAGCTCTCCTGAGGCTTGATCGTCCAGCAACACTAAACAAAAAGGTCAACCTGATTTGCCTTCCTTCTCAAGGTGTTAGAGTGTCAGTGGGTAAAAACTGCTATATTACAGGTATTTTAAATGTTCTTTAATTAAGGGAGTATTCATTTTTAAGAAGGGGGTGAACCCGAAGGAATCCAGGGAAAGGTCATCAAATATTTATTAGTAGCAAAAGGAGGGGTCATCATTATTTTTCTTCTTAAAAAGAGATGTTGGAGTCACTACCACATAGGATAACGATCGCGACTTTTTAACTCTTTTAACTTATTTATTTTACACCCAAAGTATTCCTCCGACCCACCTCCTTCTTAAAAAATAAATGCATCCTAAGTTTACTGAATCACTACACTGGAAACCCTAGCCTCCTATGCAGATGTCCTATGTGTCGGTCACGCAACGTTTCGAAACGTTGCGTGACCGACACAAAGGATATCTGCGTAGGAGGCTGTGGGAACCCCAGTGCAAACGAGAGTATCATCTATGGAGTATCAACTAGGGAGTATCATCCCATCCCCTTCTCTTTCCTCTTCCCTTGTATTCCCTTTACTTTGTATTGAACGGTATCTTTTCCCTAAACTGAAAACCCCTGTAAAAAGGAAAAACTAGGGAGTATCATCCCATCCACTTCCCTTTCCTCTTTCCTGTCTTCCCTTTACTCTACTTTGTATCAGGGGGAAATTATATCCCTCTTTGTACTGAATGGTGTCCATTTCCTAAACTTCGCTTCAAAGGATGGGGAAGGACTGGGTATAACAGGCCTGGTGCCAGTGTTCTCCAAGAAGCCATGTTGCCTACAGTCAACCAGAGGACATGCGCTATCGCGATGAGAAGATGGGGTTATGTTACAAGTAAAATGGTAAGACTAAACAGGTTAATATTTATGAGAAGTGAAGGGGGAGATAGGATGTCCTCCTTTATACACAAGGGGTTCTTGTCTGGGACGAGACTACGCTATATCAAGCTTATCCTCTGAGTTGTTAGGTCGTATGGCCTTTTATAGCTATGAAAGGAAAATAATAATAATAAAATAGTAATAGTGGGTTCTTATATAGCGCATTTCACATGTCTCGATGCGCTTCACAATTCAGTGTCATCAGTGGAGGACTTAACGGGCTGCATTATAAGTTGCCATTAGCAGCCGCGCAGCTTACAATCATGAGAAGATAATTAGTATGCTGTTGAAGCGGGAGACAATCCCCTACTCTTCTACGAACAATTCAACAGGTTCTTTAATGTCCCCCATGATACAAGTTAAGGAAGGGATGGGAGACCGGGCCTACGCTTTAAAGTCCTTATCCCAGAAAAGAGAAAGAGAGAGGGGGGGCTGTGTTTAGTTTAGTTTGAGACATGCTGATTTTGGTTGCACCGCTGAATTTTTTGGTTGTAAAACATGAGGGTATGATGTACAAAGAAAAAAGACAGTTAAATAACCTTGACAAGGTGACGAAGAAAACCGTGGTAAACTAATAAGAGGAAACACCACGTCAAACCATCGTAAATTTGTTAATTTCCATCGGCAAAAAATAAAATAAAATGAATAAATAACACTCATCACTTGTTTTACGTTATTTTATGTCTTCAGCTTTGCGCTGGTTTAGGTGGCAGCAGCACAGTGAGTGGTTGCTTTGGTGATTCAGGTGGTCCCTTCGTTTGTAAGGGCCAGAATAACCGATGGACATTACAAGGGGCTGTCAGCTGGGGGACAAGAACGTGCAGTGCGGGACGTAATCAATTCACTGTTTTTGCACGAGTCAGTGAGTTTGTTAACTGGATTCGTAGATACATCGGTGACCTACCTACAGTTCCTCCTCGACCACAGACCCCTGAGGTTACACCAGCCCCTCCAATCACTCCGCCTACTCTTGAGCCTGAAATCACTCCCCCTCCTCCTGAAACCCCACCCCCTATTACCCCCCCACCTCCTGTTACGCCACCCCCTGTTACGCCACCCCCTATCACGCCACCCCCTATCACCTCACCTAAACCCTCTACTAAACCACCTACCACAACAAAGCCAACAAAGTGCTTGTCCCCAAAGCCATTGGGTCTTGAGAACAAGGACATTCCAGACAGTGCATTGTCAGCTTCTTCACAAGTAAATAAGTAAGTGACTTATTACAGACTGCTTCCTCTTTAATATTAAGATGATACATACCTTTAACGATTCTATTAAATCAACTAAAGGCAACCCATGAGCTCAGTTTATACGGATTTTTAATTAAATCTTATTTAAAAAATCAACCGTTGCAATAAATTGTCAAAATCCTCCCCAAATCATCTAAAATTTGCTGCGCATTCAGATAACGGCCAAATAATAAAGACCTGCATTTCGTTTAGTCAAGAACTTTAATGAAAAAAGTTGTTAAAAGCACCTAAAAACGTACATTTTTACAAATTTTGGTACACTGAGAAATCAATCACCTGAGCGCTAAAACTTTCCTGGGTCTCTCAGCGTGTTTGGGTCGCCCGCCACCGTCTGAACAAACACTGTGATTGGATGAAGAAACAAAAGAATAATAGAGCAAGACAAAACGAGCCATGCAAAACAAAGATATGATAAAACAATGTCCTTGTTATACATGGCTGATTCTTTTTTCTTGCACCATCATTCCTTTGTTTCTTCATCCAATCACAATGTTTGTTCAGACGGTTGTGGGTTACCCGCGTGTTTAGATTTGTTGTGGCCGACCTTCTTAGCCCCCAAGGGTTAGCCTCGTTTTAACGTGAAAATATTAAGGACCTTTTCAATATAACCACTTTAAAATTCCACGGGTCTTTATGAAATATTTGAGTAATTTACGCAAAACAAGGCTAGCCCTGAGTACATTTGTCTGTAATCAAGGAACACAGTGGTATTTAACAAATTGGAGGTAGGTACTTCATATATGGTACATTATATTGTCCCGTTATAAGCTTGATATAAAAACATATTACGGGAAATTATAATGTGCCATATATGAAGTATCTACCGAATTGGAAAAGTTGAGTCAAGCAATTAAAATTACGTTTATTCATTCGTACGTTCGTTCATTTAAACACAACTTTATATAACGAAAGATGAGGTTATCCCTGAATACTACTTGTATTGTAGGTGGCACAGTGCGAGAGAGGCACGTCTAAACCTGAAGCATAGTGCAACAGGAGTAGGAGCATGGTGTTCACGTGACCTTACCACTAATGAATATTTGGAAGTAGACCTTGGTGTAACGACTATTATAACTCACATTGCTACACAAGGTATGATGAATCTTGTTTGTCTCATGTGGCGTTAAGTTGTAGATAAGTTAACAACCAAATTAAATAATTAAATAATGGGGCAATGAAGCAATGACTTCGTTTAAGGTGACTGGCTACTATTGAACGTTCGATTTGAGCCCACGGGGTCGCGCGCGCACGAATACCGCTGAGTTTC
>JANTNT010092206.1:0-17290 GCA_024752375.1 Entacmaea quadricolor
ATGGCGTTCGAAAACAATAGCGTCCGTGTATAATACGCATCTTAGTTTTTGGGATGTTTTTTGATGGAAAAAAGTGCATATTATACACGGGCGTTTACGGTAAAACCCTATACATCAACCTTCCTGGTTTTAGAGGCCCCTCTATCATTACTGGTGATACCCTTTGCCCTGATTTAATCCTGTCTATTCCTAACAAGTGCTTGTATATCCTGGAACTAACTGTTGGCCATGAATCAAATCTTCACAATAATGTAATCCATAAAGATAATAAATACCTGGGGACATTTAATGACCTAAAAAAACACTTTTCTAAATTCAAGTTCATTAATCTGTCCATCAGTTCTTTGGGGTGTGTTCTGTAATGAATCATCAGCATTTATAGATATTCTAAAAGAATTAGATTTAGACCAGAAACAGCAAAACTATATTGCAAAAAAAATAATGACAATAATTATCAGATGTACGTACTATACCTTCTGTTGTCAGAACAAAGCATGGGATGATCCTGAGTTATTAAAATTTTAAAGTTTCTATTGTCATTATTATTATTGTATTGCATTTCTTGTTCTTCTGTTTGTTGCATTTGAGTAACCAATTGCAGATTACCTTCAAGAATAGAGAATTGCAATTGTTGTAAAAATTAACGTTTCCATTTTTAGTGTACTTAATGCCTGTTTACAAGAGCAATTTTGTAGCATGACATGAGTGGCAATTTCAACAGCAATTTTATAACAACCCCCAATTTATTTATAAAAATAAAGATGCAGGCAGTTTACATGCACAAATTGGGGTTGTTATATCATTGCTGGTCATGTCGCCTTGCAAAATCACTAGTATAAAGGGGCCTTCAAATGGCAAGCTTAAGATTTTTATCAGCAGATAATTGAGGAAGTTGAAACCCAAAATAGCAAAAGCTGTCTGCTTTAGAGCTAAACATTATTATTCCTTTTCTATTGAAATTATTTTGTCTACATCTGTAAATTTTTTTTGGAGGATGCAAGGTGTCAATAGACACATTAAATAAGACTATAAAATAAAATAAATAAAAAATAATTAAGATTAATAAATGAATGATTAATTCATTGTTTTAATAATGTCACTATAACTGGTTCAAATATTTTATTTGCTTTTTTACTAGGAACTGTAATAAGTTATATAGTGTTTTACAAATAGTATGTCACTGTTTTTCCAGGTTGTTGATTGGTGGAGTCTTGGTGTGTTAATGTATGAACTCCTTACTGGTGCATCTCCATTTACTGTAGATGGCGAGAAGAACAATCAGTCCGAAATATCAAAGTGAGCACTCAAAATATAGCCTACTACAATGTATACTGGTCAATGTATACCTTTTTTTATGCCTGTGGCCTGTAGATTGGTTTCTTTATATAGATATGGAACCATGGAAATACAGTTTAGCATGTTCGTGGGATCAGGGCTTTTGGTTCAAGGGAAGAGATACTCAAATTTTTTTTTTGTCTCCTTAGACGAATTCTTTACAACAATGCCCCGATGCCACATGACCTATCTCCAGAAGCTGTCGACCTCATCAGGAAATTATTACAAAAGGATCCAAAGGCTAGGCTTGGAGCAAAAGGTGCCCATGAGATAAAGAAGCATCCATTCTTTAAGGTATATTAAGAAAACTACAATTAATAACATCAAGAGTATGTAACTTGAGAAAATTCAGAACAGACCATTCAGTTCACTTGTCCAATGACAAATTGATGATACAACACTTAAGGCAGCAATCAACATAATGGTATAGGGAGAAGGAGCTTTCAAGGATTAGTATAAAGAAACTTGGCGTCTATTGGTAATCAATGATTCTACTAGATGTTAGTACAGCTATCAGTAGTTTTACTTCAAAAGGGTCAAATTTGCATTGTATTGACTTGATAGCCTCATTTAAATGATTTCTAAACAAAAAATTGTTTAACTGAAGGCTCAGCAGTACTAACAGCTCTTGGCTACACTACTATTGTTCTTTTGGCTGATAGCTCCCTTAAAGAGAAAAACAGTGACAGTTTTTCACAAAATAATTAGACTAATTAACTTTGCTTACCTGGCACATATTCTGTCAATTTTATTTTAAATTTATGAAGTATTTTGAAGAAAATTTAGATGACGTTTCAGAGATTTTGTTAAGATTTCATAATGATCAAACCATCATTCCAAATTTGGAAGAGAAACTAGAAATGTTGATTTCAGATGTCTGAGTGTTACTGGTGATGTCTGATATAGTTTAGCTGTAATTGGCCCAATACCCTAAAGACTGAAATAACGGTCAAGTTTTTTCAAGGGCTTTATCTGGGATTGTCATTTCTTTCAATTCTAGATTATTGATTGGGATGACCTGGCAGCCAAGAGAATAGCAGCTCCATTTAAACCAAGAATACGAGATGAACTAGATGTCAGCAATTTTTCTGAAGAGTTTACAGAACTTGCTCCTCTTTATTCTCCTGCAGCTGTACCCAAAACTGCTGATAGGGTCTTCAGAGTAAGTATTAGAATTACCTAATAATAGCTAATTATAGTATTAAATGGTTAATAAATTATTAACTACCATTAATAATTCGATGGGATTTATTAATTTTATTTACATGTCTAGTCTTATAGTTGACCAGCACCAATAGGGTCTACTAATCATGGAAAAGGGACATCAATTGGAGGGGGGGGGGGGGGGGGGCACAATGGACACAACATCAAATTATATTAGAAATGGGAATAAACATTTGAACAAAACATTTATCTTAAGGGTTACTGGTATGTATGTACTTGACTATTCTTGGTTTTCACTCATTCCTCAGGGAATAAAATAACAAAGGCATGGCAGCCATGTTGGTGTACGTAACAATAGAGGCTAATGAGAAATCTTTTGTAAGCTGTGTACCAACATGGCAGCTGTGACATTAAGTTAAAACCAAGTGGGAAGCAATACAGGATCTAGGTATTAAGCAAAAAAGAAAATAAATCTATGTTTTTGGCCAAAGAGATTCAACAGGATCTGCATTATAAGCAACAAATTATTAATACCAAAATTTATGCAAAAATTACATTGATATGTAAACTCATATTTTTACAGTTTCTTCTGTTACTTAATAGGCTATTTCTGTATTTTCAAGCCAAGGTTATATTTTCACACAAGTTTGACTTGAAACTATTGTTCACAGGAATTGGAGAGTAACTCAGAAATAGCCAATTCAGACCAATCAATTTCAATACACTCAGAGATTGTAGTATAAAAATGGATTGTTTTGTAAATAATTTTTTGATAATTTTACTGACCATACTTTTCTGGCAATTGGTGTTCATCCCTTTATTGCTTTAAAACAAATTAGTATCTGGTTCTAGTATACGTTGATATACATATCATTAGTCTAGGTGATTGGTTAAAAAAAATTACTGGTAGGCTTTAATAACCATAATGGTTGGTACTTAGCATTCAGTTTAATTTCATGTTTTTCCCCCAGGGATATTCCTTTGTGGCTCCATCAATAATATTTGGTGAGAATGAATTCAATGTCCCTTCTAAAAACAAACCACAACAAGGCTTGGTGGATTATGCAGCCATGTTTGAAGTAAGATAAATGTTCCATCTATCCCATTTTTCTTTATATTATCATTTTTCCCATGCAACTTTCCATTTTTTCCTTTCATTTTTTTCATATTTTATGTTTCAGTAGTCATGATTGAAGTAGGCTCATTTTCTTACTATTCTGACTGGTCTTTTTTCAATTTTTTCAAAATTATTTTTCAAAGATTTATTAAATCCAGTAGCCTATTTGAAATATTGTTTTCTCTCGTGTATAAGGTGCATCCCCAACTTAGGCAAATGATTGAACTCTTACTTGAGTAAAAAAAAGTAGAAGCCAATAACTCCTTATTTAAGGTGCACCTTAAAACTTCCTTTTCTTCTTCAAGAGTTTATTTGCACTTCTAACACTTATGCAGCAAAATCAACTGTCTAACATTGAATGTTTGACTGCCATTTTTGAAACGTTAGTTCTTGAACTTAGAACACTTTTCACACTTTAATAAGTCATTAGCAGATCACACTGGTGTGATTATCATTAATAAAATAGTGCACTATTTTTATAGTGCACTATATTTTTAACTATTCAGTTTTACATTTTGTCCCTATTCATTGTAACATTTGTCATTTCCACAAAAGTTTCATTGGTGGAACTTTCAAGTCTAGCTTGTTTGGCTACAATGATCAACAAAGATAATTGAATAAAATTTAATGGTAACTATTGTGTCATTTCTGATTGTGCCTTCTATTTTTTCCACAGGGTTCCCATTTTTTCCAAACTTATAGAATCACAAGTGATGTACTGGGGGATGGTAGCTTTTCTACTTGCAGGTAAAAGCATTCACATACCATAAATGATAGCATAACCTTATAGTATGTGCACTATATTTGGTGTGTATGAGTAGTGACAAAATGTCAGCAATAGGAGCAGTTATGTTTAGAGGCTGTTGGCATATTGCCAAGCTCTATATGATGATACTGGTTTGAAGAACTTGGATCTTTATTATTAACCCTTTATGCACTTATGCATGTATGTAACTGGCTCAAATTCCCATGAGCCATATGGTTCATCTACTAAGAACATGGCTAAGAAGCCTTAGGATTTTGGCTGCTTATAAGCAAAGTCCCTGTTGTCTGGCATAAAGGGTTAAGATTCAATTATGCCTAATGAACTAACATTTCTGTAATCAATAGCTTAAATTATTATCTGTAGTTTGACGGTTGACATTTTGCAGGCGCTGTGTTCATCTGAGAACAGGAATGGAATATGCTGTAAAGATTATAAGCCGAAGGTGATAATGAGTGATACAAGTATTATATTGCTTCATGGTCTATTTATGTACTACATTTAGTATGTTATAATTAGTTGGCTTTCTTTACAAGTATATACACTTTTAGCAAAACAAAACACTTCATAAATAAATACAAAAATGGCTATAAAATCATGCATACTTCACATTTAGATTGTGCACTTAGAGTATGCAGGCTTTTTTGGTTTTACTAAAAAGCTTATCAAGGAAAATTGTGCCAATTTATGTGTATTACACCAAAATAAAGTTAAGCTACACTTCCCCTACCCTCGCTATATGGTCCAGAGAGGGTAGTATACCTTCTTTGCACTAGATCACCTCTCACAGTCAAGATCTGGGTTAAAATCCCAGACTTGAATTCGTATGTGAGAAGATTTGTTTATTGGTTCTTTCCCTAACTTTGAGGGTCTTTCTTTTGTTTTTCCTCCATAAGAATCAACTTTCTTAAATTCTAATTTGATTTATAAAATTGGGAGATCTGTCAAATGGGTTCAAAAACTTGTTAGGTTCTTTGTAAACCGAAGAGTGGTAAAATGATTAGAAACAATTAGCAAAGTAGGCAATTGAGAATCAAATTGCAAACCTGTCACTTAACAGGCAGCTCCCACCTTTCCTCCAGTATGTCATAATGTTTCTATATATCAACAGGTGTGATCCCACTCGTGAAATACAGTCTTTAAGAATATGTCAAGGGCACCCAAATATTGTTACCCTATATGAAGTATACGATGATGATGTAAGTATTGACCAGTTTAGACAATGGGCCCATTTTATGAGCATCTTTTGTGTATTGTTTATTAACATAATTTATTTGCCCTTTGATGTTAGTGCTTCAGTACGACAGTCATGATTCTGAAAAAGTGACCTATTCAACTCCCATCCCTTCCCAATCTCCTTCCATCTCATGTCTTTTCTTTCCTTTACCTTAAGTCGTTATATCATGATTATGTTAGTTGCTAGCTTCTAATTATTAAATGTGTTGATTCAGGCATATATTTGTAGTAAAAACGTAATATATGAGAAGCATTTTTGTTGTCATTTTATCTTGGAATATTTTGGTCTTTATCCAAAGACCATCTTTTGCAATATAAATAATTACATGCAAATGAGACTAGACGCTTTGCAAGCATTCACTCGTGCCCATGTACTTTTGGACATGAGTACTGTGTGCATAATTTTTGAGCTGTAGGGGGACATCAGTCAAAATTTGGTGAGTATTCATGTGAACATTGTACAACACTTGCATTTTCTGTCACTGTAAATAAAGTTGGAGAATAAAAACTTTTAAGAAGTTTTATAGTAACTGAGAGGTTACAGATAAATATTGGCTACAGGAAAAAGTTTGTGACAGATTATTTTTGGTTTTATTTTTATTATAAGCAGAAATTAAAAGAAGAAATTTTACATTGCAGTTTGGTGATTGAACTTCTCTTTAGTAGGTATTTCCAATTAAATAAACTTCTTTTCTTTTGTCTTAGTAAAAAAAACCAAAGTGACCAGGAGTATGGAAAAAAAAAGTTAAAAGGCTTGTTTGGTTGCATTAAGTTGGTTATGTGATTCCTGTGTTTATGCTAATTACTATGCATGACACAAGGTCAACTACAGAGTGTTTGATTTGAGGAGTCTTTAGTTGGTCTTTATATTGCTGCATTTTGTTCCTAAAAAAACAGCCCATCCATGCTCAATCTTTGTTCAGACTTGTAATTTATTTAGTTGATTGTTATTTGGGCTGAGCTAAATCATTTTTAGACGATTCTTTTATTCGATTTCTTAAAGCTACTTTGCCCGAGTGAAAGGTATTTAGCAACTGAATATATACTTTGTGTTGATCGCTTCGGATTGCTTGTTTTAAATGTAATGACAAAGTCAAAGGCATTGAATGATATATTATTTGTGTTGTAGTCTCAAAGCCTATTTTGCTTTTCAACTTGTGTCCTTCATACAGAGAATAAGTCGCTTCTTGGATAATTATTTTAGCTATTTTAAACAGACAGATTACCCTGCTATTTTGATCGAAATAAAAGGCATTTAATTTACTTTTATGTTTTTCACGTAAATTGGTAATTTCCAAGCAGTTTGTCAGTCTTCTTTCCCTATCCTAATTGGTCTTGATTCACCTGAAGTAGAATATCACTTTGTAAAGACATTCAAAGGTTGATCAGCTAAGGTCGAACACATTTTTACCACATTTTTCTAAAATGTTCCAATGGCAAGTCACATGCAACTAAATTGACATTGATTGACAGCCGTCAATTGTAAAATAGACTTGCATAGTAGCATGTTGCCATGGTTTCAAACTTTCAACCAATCATTGAATGCCCTAAGGCTTCTTGGGAATCCTGTGGTTATGTCATAGACTATTGTGCAATTTTTGGATTTTGCTGCACAGGAGAAAAAAAAACAGAGACACGAAAGGTAATTTTCAACTCATGCTGGCCAAAGGCCTGGGCACAAGTAATAACTAATATTAGTTTAGTAATGTTACTAATATTAATATCTCATTTGCATGTAATTATTCATGTTGCAGAAGATGATCTTAGGATAAAGAATGAAATATTCTAAAATAACATGACAACAAAAACACTTCTCATATTTACAGATTTCTAATTCTTGTTGTTAAAGGCTTTTTTAAAGAGCAACATTTTCTGTTCTAGTTCCATACGTACTTAGTCCTGGAGTTATTGACTGGTGGAGAGTTGTTAGAAAGAATCAGAAAAAAGAAAACATTTACTGAGTCGGCTGCTAGTGTTATTATGAGAAAATTAGTTTGTGCTGTGGAGTACATGCACCAAAAAGGTGTTGTTCATAGAGATCTTAAACCTGAGGTAAGGATAATGACTGGATGATTTGATTGGTTTTATAAATAAAGGGTTGAGGGAGGGTGTCGGGGGGGGTCAGAATTATGTAGGGTGTCAGGGGGGTCATAGTTATGAAGGGAGAAGGTCACATAAGGGTCACATAATATGCTGGGAAGGTCAGAGAATGGCATGGGCGGATTGAGGAGTGGGCCAAAGGGACCGTGGTCCCCCATTTTGAGTGATTTTTTTTTTTAAAGTCTGCATACAATCTTGAAGGTTTTGTCTCAGGGCAAAATTGTCTAGCCCACCCTTTTTTGATTTCTGGATCTGCCGCTGAATGGGGGTTACATGATGAATAGGAAGGGAAAGGCCACAAGGAGTATACATTGTATTGCATATTTTTGTTCAACAACAAAAGTGAGCTATGTAATAAATCAAAACATTTACACATATTTGTATAATTGCACAACACAGACAACTCCAGACATTGTCTGCATGTTTTCTGGTGTTCAGGCTTCTGCCTATCAACTTACTGAGGTCCAAGTTAGTAATTAATTTGATTGAGAGAAGCTAAAAAACACCAATTCTAGACTTGCCTGGGTCACATAATCATGAAATGTGTGTAAAAGGCAGTCAATAGGCCCTTTGCAGGACCTGGTCACATGACCTATTGGATCAAAAGAATATCGTAGTAGCTCCAGATGAATGCTGTATTTCAAAAGAGCATGCTAAAATAAACATTTTCTGAAAATTTGAGCTTGACATCTTTAAAAATGAAGCTATAAGAATTTTTTGAAATCATCTAAAATAACAAGGATATGTATGACTGACTGGCAAGGCAATACGGTATTCATCTGGAGCTACTATAATATTTTTTTGATGCAATAGGTCATGTGACCAGGTACTGCAAAGGGCCTATTGTGGTTTTAATGTTTTTATTAGAACCCTGTAAATCTATCTTCTGTTCCCCCTACTTATAGAATTAAGATGTTCTTTTCTTTTTATATTAAAGAAAGAATCTGGATGAAATAAACCATAAGGAGCTTGGAAGAAATCCGACTTAATGTGACTGTGTGATAAAGTTATGCCCAACTGTTGATTTGTTCAGACTGACTGCGTGATGCAGTTCGTACGTCAAACCCATATGATTGACCCAGCTCAGCTCAGTGTCTCCAGTAGCTCAGTGGTTAGAGCATCCGACTAGAGTGCGGAGGGTTCAAATCCCATCTGGGGCTCGGATTTTTTCCCAGCTCCTTATGGTTTATTTGATCCGGATTCTTTTTTAATATATATATATATCTTCGACGCTTTTCTTTTCAGAATGTTTTATTTGTAAGCAATTCAGAGGAATCTGAAGTGAAGTTAGTAGACTTTGGTTTTGCTAGATTAAAACCTGCAGAGAGCCAACCAATGCAGACCCCATGTTGTACTCTTAGCTACGCAGCTCCAGAAGTCTTGGATCAAACTGTTAATCATACTGGCTATGATGAGTCATGTGATCTGTGGAGCCTTGGTGTTATTTTGGTATGTTATGCCTAAAATCTCACGCAAATTATACTGAGCAGCCTTGAAGATTTGAGAGGGTTTTCCCCTTTACCCCTTCTACAGGCCTGTTTACAGGGTGATTTTGTTGCACAACATGAGCAGCAACTTCAATGGTGGTTTTATTGCAACTCTAAATGGCATGTGTAAACAGCCTGCAATTTTAATTTAAACAAATAAATGTGGGAGATAAATTGCTGTTTAAATTGCCACTCATGTTGCACAACAAAATCACCCATGCAAACAGGCCTTACAATGTTTTTTGGCCTATATTTACTGTCCAACAAAAACATAGGTTAGAAAATTGTATAGACCAATGTTGCCTGGAGGGGGGGGGTTCTCATTTAGTTTTCAGAAGTTTGCAGAATTTCTTGGTATTAAATACTTTGATAATATCTAGTGGCCAGAGTGTCGCCTATCAACACTTTTATTCTGCTTGATGTCTTGTCTGGGTAGAGTTATTTCATGTTGGTTCTTGCCTTTGCTAAAATGTCCTCCATTTTTTTCCCTCTATAAAAATTACATTTTCTAAATTCCAACTGTACTTCAGTGGATTACGAGCCACTATGTGCACACCCCACTGCAAATTCCTATTATTATATTTTAACATGTTTGACATAGTTTCCATTCTTACTCTAAATTTAATAAATTTATCTATTTAACCCCAACCATACCCCAACCATGGCTCAGTTGGTTAGGTGCTGGTCTGTTGTATGGGATGTGGGGGTTCAAGTCCAGGCCAGACCAACACTCAGGGTCTTAAAAAACTGAGGAGAAAGTGCTTTCTTTGTAATTATATCTGCAAACAGTAAGACTTTTGAGTGGCTTGGATGATCACTTAAAATGATGGTCCCATCTCACCATACTTCAACCAACTAACCACTAAGGATTTAAAGAAACTCTGGTGGTGACCACCTTTAGTGTCTGAGCTCTTACTAATCATTTCTCAATGGGATTTGGGAGGGGATAGGAAATTCTTAAGGGATGGGATTTTGTGCTGTGCCTAGTAGGGGATCTCATGTCCTATTGTACTGCACCTGTCCTTCAGGTAAACCATTAAATAAATATGAAATAAATTTCCTTGGTCGTTTTTTCCAGTATACTATGTTATCTGGTCAAGTACCATTCCAGAGCAGTGGTAGCTGGTACAGGTCATCAGCAGGCTTTGTTATGCAACGAATCACTCAGGGTGATATCAGGTTTGAAGGTCATCAATGGCAGTCCATATCTACACCAGCTAAAGATCTTATTCAAGGTAACTACTGAACATTGCATTAGCATTGGGAGGTTCTGAACTTTGGTGGTGCATCACCATTTTTCTGAACTTTGGGGGACAAACCACATCTTTGTAAAGTACTGTACATTTTAAAGGTTTCAGCAATTAAGGGGCACTGCAACCTTGCTACAGCCTTGTGTACTGTTGCACAATCTAACATTGACTTTTAACGTGCTTCATACTGAAGTCCTAAAAAGAGAATTCTAATTAATTTTCTAAATTATAATTATTGAAATTTTCTATCAAAGGGGCAGGTCAGAGAAGTTAGGGTGGGGATCTTGTATTTCTTTCCTGGGTCAATCCTTGAAACATACTGTGAAAAATAAAAGAAAATTTGTTTTGCAACAAGAGGAGCATTGTGCATGAAAAGGTAGATAGCAGATACCATGTAGCAGTATTGGAATTTATGCAAAAAATGATATATTGCGAGAGGACTGGTGTTCACAATTTCTTGTTTTATAGGATTGTTAACTGTAGATCCTAAACAAAGATTGACAATTCAGGAGGTCCTTCAACATAACTGGCTACAAGGAGGAACACATTTACCACATACACCCTTAATGACTCCTGGAATACTTGAACGAGGACACAAACGAACTTATGTGGAGTCGGCACTAAATGTTACATATGATGCCTTTAACAAGGCACAGCGTCAGGGATTCACATTAATGGAAGTTGAGAACGCTCCTCTTGCAAAAAGAAGAAAGCTGAAGAAGACAACGTCAAGTGATAGTCATTCCACTACAAGTACTTGTAGCGAGCAAAGTAATTCAGGGGGGCTATCGCCACTGCAAAATAATAGATGACAGTTACATGTGGGTGTGCATGTAATGGAATATTATAATTGATAGTAGTGAACAAGTTGTACTGCTGATATAGATTGACAGTACTGACCAGTGATCTGCAGGTTAGTGTATAGTTATTATAATACCTTTTGGTTATATTGTTAGATAATAGAGCAGCTATTGTATTGTTAGATAATAGAGCAGATATTGATGTACATAGTACATAATAACTGTTTGGCCAATCAGATTGCATGAACACACAGTACATGGCATTGTTGAACTTATCACAACACGGTATTACTGTTTATCCAATCAGAATGCTTGGACATGATGCCATCATAACATGGTGACCGCATGACAATACTCTGGTCCCACATTCATTGTTCTACCTCCCTATTTACTGTTGCTACATCGGACAAGCAGAGAAAAAAGTTTTGATATACAGTGTAGAACAGCAAACTGATTTCTGAAAATTGTGAATGTCTGTCTTAGAATAAAGCATTCTAAAGGTACATTAAGAAAAATACTGATAACTACTAAAGATCTTATGAATTTGAGTCTGTTGGTTGGACATTCTGTACTCCATTGGGAAGACAACCCATTGTTTGTGGTCATTCAAGCAAAGTGGGGATTGGTGTATGACAGCATATGTTGAACTGTTCATCCAATCAGATTGTGTAGACACAGTACAATTACGCCATTGCTTGAACACTAACTTGATGTCACAACACATCAGTATGGCATATTTTTAACAGTCCTTCAATCTGCTCTACATTGTATGTGATATTATTGTAAGATATTTCAAAATTTTTAATCTATGGAAACTTTAGAAGTTTTGCCTTGGTGTTTGGTTAGTGATTTTAACAAACAAAGTTTTTCTTTTGGTGGTAAAATGATTTTTAAAAAAGAATAAATTCTTTAATATTTCACCAATCTTCATTATCATATAAGAGACTGGTATTAATTACCGGTGAGCTTATAAAATTCGAATTTAGCCTGGAAAATTCTGTTAACCCCCAAAAATTCAGTCGTATTCCCCCCTTTCCTTGTCACTGAAAAAAGGAAAATCCTTCTCTCAGTGCACTGTTCATGCCCTCCCCACCCTAACTTTTGTGGCTGGTGAAAGCTATTTTGCAACAGTCAAAACAACAACATAAAATGACAATAAAATAGATAACAATGGAAATATTTGAATTAAAATACTCCGTTCCTACATGAAGGAATGACTGGCTGATGTTGTTTTGACTTTCATTAAATATCCTCTTCCTTTGTGGCAACCCCTTTTGCACTAACTTTCTATGCTTAACTGAAACCAATCCTTACTGAGTAAAAGGTGTTGCTCTAAATTGAAAATAGTTTGGAAGTAGATTGTCCACTTGTTTGCAATGAACAGCTATTTTCTATTGCAACTTGTTCACTAAAATTACAATAAAATTGTAGACTAGATTTCAAATATACGTAGTATATATTTAGTGTTATTAACTGATTGTGATTATTATCAATTTAAGTGATACTGGTTGTACATAAAGTAAAAAATAATAGTTATTTTTAAATATGATTATTGCTTATAGCTTTGCATTCCTGCATCACATCTCTCTCATATCAAGTAGGCCTTTTCCAAAATTTGAGGGTAGCTTAAGAACACTACAAGTTAGCTTCTAAATAATTTTGACAATTTTTTGCTACAGTTGATCACTGGGATCTGGTAATCATGTCTTAAATGCATAGTCAAATGTTTACTTGCAAGCTAAAAAAAAACACTATTTCACACGTTGCAACCTTTTATTTTGAGAACAATTATTACTCCGATCATTGTAGAAAAACCATTTTAATTTACCCTTGAAAAACCCTCACAATTAAAGGATAATTAGATAGTGTTGCTACAAGGCTCAGAAATAACTTTGAGTCCCTTAGAGCACCTTTCATAATTACACAACCTTGACAAATTTGGGGCCAGTTGAAAACATGCATTTTGGCTTTCATCAATCAAAATTAATCTTAAAATATACAACTCTTCTATGGAAAGAGTTGAGAAATTTTCTCGTGTTTTTTTGGAACAAGATCTCAAGTTCAGATCGCTTGAATAACATTCAGCTTTCTGAGCTTTCATTGGTAGTTTGATTGATGGAAGCCTAAAGGCATGCTTTTGACTGGTGCCAAATTTGACAAGCACTGTAAAAGGAAATGAAAAGCACTGTAAAAGGGTCAAATCCCAGACCCTCTGGATAAAAGTCAGCTTTTTCTCTGTTGTTAGTGGAAGTAATTCATTTGTGTTGTTCTGCCATTCAAAATGGCTGTAGTCATTTGATGAAAAACGTTATAGTTTTTAATGCCAATACCTGTAGGTAATTTTTGATTAAAAGTCCAGTAAGAAAAAAGCTGTCCACATTTTAAGATGCTGTTAGACTAGGCAATCTTTCCTGCAGCTTGTCTCACAATTTGTTGCAACACAACGCTATGTGCAACTTGTCTCTCAGTTGTGACAGCAAAGGTCTGGTGAATGTTATTGGTTGTGTGCAAACAAGTTGCACAAAGGCTGTTGCACTAGGGCTGAAAGGTCTTGCAATTTTGTTGTAAAAAGGAAAACTCAATTCTAACCTGCTGAAACAGTTAAAGCAGCAAAATTGTGAGACTCTTTTGGTATGTAACACTAGTATGCAACTATGTAATGTAATGTTTCGATTAAGGGTACAATAAAGTTGTTGTTGTCTTGCCACATTGCACTGGAATATTGCAAGGAATATTGCCTTGCCTATCATGGCACCTTTAGTCGTTAAAGCTTCCATAAGCATTGTGATAATAATTCCCCCAATATTTCTTGGATACTTAAGTCTGTCTCCTAGGAAGGAATGTTGTATATTTTTAAATAGCACGTTTTTATGGTAATAGTTGCATAGGATCGATATTGTATAATAATATAATACCTAGTGTATCTTCTAATGCAGCCACAATTAGACACCCTCACAGCCCATTTCATGTTTCTATTACCTTGAGAACTCAGACCTTGGCATAATTTATAGTGTTTTGGATGCCGTCAATTAAAATTACACCAGTTTGAATTAGTAATTAATTTGATGGACAGAAGCCAAAACACCAAACAAGGGTCCTCTTGGTCACAGAAACATGAAACCAGTTGTAAAGCATTTTAGTCACCTTCTTACCTGTAGTTACAGTGCGACCACTTCAACCGAAGCCATGCAGACAAAGAGAACCAATCATGATTTAGAGTGAAAACAATGCATTCCAACTTAAGACCATTTTCGCCAATCAAGAGCAAGTAAAAAAGCCAAGATCTAAATAATGTCTGACAAACAATTTTTAAGAAACTGTGGAAATGAAACATTGTGATTGGCCTAATTCAAGATTCTAATGATTGTGATCTCCCATGATTGGCTCAAGTTATCACTCTAAATCTTGATTGGTTCACATTGTCTAAGTGGCCTCAGTTGAAGAAGTCACACTGTAATTACAATAGTTTTACGTTTCTAAAGTTATTAGTAAGCCTTTTCATAATTTATGACTTTGTCAAGACCATAGTCAGATTTAAAATGTTTTATCCGTGTGGACACTTGAACCAGGGCTAGCTGAAGAAAGTTTGAAAATCATTCTCAATATTTTTTATGATTAAAGTTTATTAATTTTGGAGTAATTGTTTAAATAGTAATAAATTATTTCACAATTTGATTATCTTCTAGTGTTTTAGCACAAGTGTCCAGACAGTAAGTTCATGGTAAAGTACGAAATTTATGGGAAATTTATAACTAACAATAGACTCTTCTGACTGAGATGGAGTGTAAAATATTTATGTAATTGCAAAGTGAACCCCATCACAAGAAAGATCACAATAAAATTACTTGGTTTGATAAGTTTGACAGGGGAGGATTTATAGGACAGGGGGTGCATTACACTCTTGGAAAACTTTGTGCCCCATTGAACGTATTGTTGCTTTTTTGGACAGCGCCCTGCTACTGTTGCAACCTCCTGACAATGTGCTTCTTACCACTATACCCCTCATGACAATGCACCTCTTTCCACTGCACCCCTCCTGAAGAAAATCCTAGATCCGCCCCTGTGTGATGAATAGTGAGCGAACAAAACTAAATAGTGAGCTCTTAAAAATCAGAGAAATAGTGGAAAATGTATATTTTGTGGGAAGCTTTTTTCATAGTCTATACATTCTTATGTTTGCGACTTTTACTGAAAAGCTAAACTATAGTCTGTCATTCAGCAACTTTTTGTCCAAAGACGACAAAATTTTGTGTTCTTAGTGACTGGTCATACAGTAAAGGGGGTGGGGGTGGGGGTGGGAGCTAAAAGTAGGGGGTGGATCACAATTTTGAACTCCTTAAAAGGGGTGAGCTGTCTATAAAACTGTACAGAGACGGGGAGAGGGTCATATGCAATGCAATGCAATGCAAATGTATGGACCCTGAGAGGGCTCATCACTTTTTTGACCGTTTTATATTGGGCCACCTTTTACTTTATGACCAGTTCCTTACTCACATGTGATCTCGTTTGTGATGGGTGTCACTCGGTCTCTGACCATTTCCAAAGCCTATTCCATCACTTTATCATTTACTCTTGCGATAATGTGTCCCTGAATTTTTAATTTTAATATTTTATGGTTTAAAGTGGATACAAATAGAATTCCTTAAAAAAATCGATTGTAGAATAAATAAGCCCTTAGTCTGGCAAATATGGCTAGAAATAAATAAAGAAAAGAAATATTAATTTCAACAATGATTTCTTAGTTGTTTGCACATGAATAATTTTTAAAAATAATTGTTCTTATTCAAAAATAGCTATGTTAAAACGAACGCTCCAAATAAAATGAAAAAAACCTAAAACCGTATTTGTAAATTTCAACATAGACATGGAAATCGTATGGTAGTTACTTTATAAAATAATTATCAATCATTTTCTATGTTGATGTACACTGTTATAAACACTAATCTGGAGGCTCATGATTTTCTTCATTTTACAAAACTGGGAGACATTGTGGCGACAACGTTGTGTCCTCCGATGTTGCTCATCGTGGCAAAACACGGCAACATTCTTGTACTCCAGTGCGAACACCAAAGTTTCTGAAATTTCTCAGAAAAATTTCTTGTGCCCTGGAAACAAAATGTGTGTCCGCCGCAATGTTTTGCGCGTGCTAAAACGGGACAACAAGGGATGTTGCCGCCACAATGTGTCTTGGTTTTCCCAGGGCCATAAATATCGCATTTTAAAGTCTGCTTTTTGGTCAAAAAGTTATGTCAAAATGAATAACATTTATTATCAAATTTAAAAGAGTGCAAATGACCAAACTTAGACGCCCTATAGGCGTTCACTGAGCTGCCTTTAGGGTATAGTTCAACATTAACTCTTCGCTGCACGTTAAATAAAAGACGAACATAATAATTGATTGAATTAAATATTTTATAGTTCTTTTTCGCTGTACATGAATTGAAGGAAGAAATTCAGTGCATTTCAGTTTGCGATATCGATTCTATTTGGTACTATGGCATTTTCAATTAACTGCTACAGTTTTTCGTAGAATTTACCGTGATTCGCATCAACTCAAAATATGGCAATATATACACCATACAAAATAGACTTAAAGATTGTTGACCACGCTTACGACAACTCGGAATAATTCCATTACAAAAATGCTATGTTTAACGTCAACTCACAATATGGCCACCCATACAAGGCAACGGATTGAGATCAACTCAAACGTCAACTCGAGTTGTGAGCCTCATATAGTGTACTTAAGCCTTTGGTAGGAGGGACACATGCCGCGTTAACTCAAAATATGACCACCCAGACAGGGCCATACATTGAGATCAACTCAAAACGTGTCCATCACTTGAACACCATACTTTGCGTCAACTCAAGGTGTGGGCCCCATATAGTGTACTTAAGCCTTTGGTAGGAGGGTCACATGCCGCGTTAACTCGAAATAAGGCCACCCAGACAGGGCCACAGATTGAGATCAACTCAAAACGTGTCCATCACTTGAACACCATACTTTGCGTCAACTCAAGGTGTGGGCCCCATATAGT
>JANTNT010092207.1:0-11298 GCA_024752375.1 Entacmaea quadricolor
AAAATGTTCTCTTCCGGTTGCCGTCCGCGTCTCAAAAACGCTCGTGCTTAAGCTCCCTATTAACCGGGACCACTCACAGAAAGTTAATCGATCAAGCTTGATAAACGCAGACAGTACCACAGATGCCTTTACATTTTCAAATGCAAGAACAACCTGCTAGTATCCCATCTTAGTCTAGTGAAATTGCACGATGTACACCGATATAAAGAAACTCACAAAACTTCTGTCTGCCCGCCGTTAAGACCAACTGGGGGAAGCAATGTTTACCATGCTGTAAAAGAATGGAACTCCCTCCCTCTAAATATAAGAAATAACACCTGCTGAATTATATATTGTTTATTACTTATTATTAAGAATATCCTATTTATGTTATAATTAGGACCCATTTGAAAACCATAAATTGTATGAAATGGTTTCTTAATAAAACAAGCTAGATGTGAAGTAAAAACTTAGACAAATCATTGGAGATCACAATCAGTAGAATACTATCCCACAGGCAATCATAATCTTTCATTCCAAAGGTCTCTTGATAACATCAAAATTGTTTGTCAGACATTTTTCAGATCTTGGCATTTTTAACTTGCTCCTGATTGGCTAGAATTGTTTTAAGTTGGAATGCATTGTTTTCACTCTAAATCTTGATTGGTTCTCATTGTCAAAATAACGCCGGTTACAGTAGTCGTACTGTTATAAACAACCAACTTTCTTGTCATCGCCATCAGTTTTAGACTAATGGTTCCCCATTTCAGACATCTTGGAAAATAAGATTCGTTGTTTGAGTTACATCCACACTTTTTTTAAATAACCATTACCCTTTAAAAAGAAATGATGCGCAAATGAACGAAGTTGTGGACGTCAAAATGGATGACTGTATTCAAATTGCTTAGCTGAAAGAGCTATGTAAAAAATGAGCCACATGTTTGTTCCACATTCTTTTGTGCATCATTCATTGATATGATGTCTATAATTATATCGTTTGCGTTTCAGGGTTAACGGATCTCTTATGAATTCCCATGAGTTTTCCAGAGCCTTCAACTGTCCTATTGGGTCACCAATGAACCCACCAAAAAAATGTAGCGTCTGGTAAATGAATAGAGGAAATGTTGAAGTGAATTGAAGCTTCATTTTTGGACTCTAAACACCATAGTTCATAGTCGTAAAGAAGTATTTATTCGTTATTATCTTGTGGAGTACAGACAACAAAAGTAAAGGCAATAGGCATTATAGTTTCCCATTATCAGAGCGAGATTTACTACACAAGCACGCAAAATTAGTACCTCTTGGTATTATCTAGGTGAAGATGCTGCTAATGCCATGACCACTAATAATAAAGATTCATAAAAGGAACAAGCTACAATATAAGTCATGGTTTTGCGATCGTATCGCCATTGGTGTCATGTAAATGCTTTTATCGTACAAATGATTGTATCCTGCCTACTGATAAGGCTGGGCCGTGTTAGTCAACATGTTTTGTACGTTAGCAGTCTCTATGAACATAAAGATGTATAGCTGCAAGTGAATTAGTGACAAGCAAGAAGAAATACTTGGAGTTGCGGACTGAAGCTTTCAAAAAGACCTGGTAAATCTTATTTTCTTTTCGGCGAAGTAGAATTTTCAAGATATGGATTTCTTCGAGTGTAGAGAGTGTACAACGAAGAGTAAAAAGAGGATGGGCGCCTAGTTGGACTTTCAATTACAAATGCAGTCATTTCTTTTACTACAATCAATTAATAAATTGCATCTGGACGGCAAGTGTAAATACCACATTCAAGCAAGAAAAGAATCATTCATTTTTGGCTAACATTGCAATGTTATTTTGACTGTTATTCTCGATGAATTAAGACCGTCACTGAAATGATGAGCGATTTGATTTGATTGCGGTACGACACGTGCGGCGATCATTCAGTTGTAACTACTGATATACATACTGTATACACAATGATGATAAACACACTTTGTTGTTAGTCAAAAGACTTTAAATAACTGTAATTAGATACACCTATTCCAAAAGACAATCTGAAGTCCGTCATCTATTTCAGCAGATCCACACTGAGGGAGGGGGTTTCAAACGGAAACGCTTTGCAAATGACTAAAAAAATTTCTGTCCACACGATCGTTTTCACTTTGTTATTACTCGTCCAAGCGAAAACAATGTAAACGCTTTATTAACAACTTAGGGAATCCTGATCACTAATGAACATGCTCTGTGACCAAATTGTCAGTTCACATGATCTTTTGTTTTCGAAAGTAAGTGTTTACGAGTGTCCACACGGTGTTTTCGTGTGGTAGGAGCCTGAATTTAACAAAAGATAAATTCCTTTCTTTTGTGTGGCATTTTTCCCTTCAGCCTTCAAATTCAGATGACAGATTTCATTTCTCCCAGTGTCAAGGTTTTTGAAATAGGTGATAAATGTAAAGAAGTGTATATAAGAAATCCCTGATCGCAGCAAAAATATATATTCTCTGCAGTATCAGGAAGAAGTAATATCAAAACCAATCCAAGGAGATATATCAACTGTTTTATGGAACAACGTATCTATATATTACTAAGGCTTTGACGCGCGATTTTAAGCTGCGATTTTATATATTTTCTTAGTTTAGAAACAGAACAAAATTAATATAATGTATGATCATCTTGTAAAAAAAGTATTTTTGAGCTATAGCTAAACACACAGGTTTTCTTTTCTTGCAATTCGCAACCGGGGGGGGGGGGATGAAGATTTTAATCACTTGTGCGCACGCGAAGTTCAACAACTTTATTGATTGGGCTACCTGTGGTAAGACCTTTTAAATATGGCGGACACGCCGTTTTGATATTCAACGTCAAATATCTGGAAATCTAATTCGGTGACCTACCCTGATTTTTCTACAGTAAGTCCAGGTGAACTAAAGCTAGACAATACCAAAAAATGAAGGCAAGTTTTTGGGATAGATTTTTAGTAAATCCACGAAGTGATCAAAAAACAGGATCGTATTCAAAATCGACTGTTTTCAAAGTTTTGGCTTTGAAAACTTATTCTTCTACACAACTAAAATGACAAATTTAGGGTTTTTCATTATATTGCATGAACATATGTATCATTTGAAATCATTGCTTCTATTATTACCGACCGATATAGACTGAAAGAGCTTGTAATACCATTATACTACTTTGCCCGAAAAGATGTCCGAAAGCCCCAACTTTGAAAAATAATATCTTCTCAACGAATTCGGTTACCCAATTTTTTATTTCGTTTTTCTACTCTAGCACTCAAAATACACATTTGCGCCAAGTTAAAAAAAATTTTTTTTCGACAAAATCTTGGACGATGCATTGCCTTAACAATGCATGTGTGACAGGCTTGAACAGGTATTTTCCAAGATACGGTTAATTGCTCAAGGAAACCAAACTTACTAGCCAGTAGTTTCTTCATGATTGGACTATTAGACAATACGATCCTCGAAGGTGCTGGTTGATTAGACAACCTATTGTCTAATGAACATTCCTACTCGTTTCATTGTCTAATCCTCCAATAAAATCAACGTTATGTTAAGTATAAGTTAATCAAGAAACTCGTGTATACGATAATATGTATATTCAAACCAAGTCTTTGGAAAGTAAAATATTTTTTCTGTGCTTTCAAGTGTATCTTAAAAAAAGACTATTGCCTGTAGACGAGGCTTATACTGATATCTTTTTTATCGACGTTCTACTCGATGCTGTATTCTCGACCTTTGATACCAATTAGAACAACGCCAATTTTGGTTCTCTCTCTTGCTGCGAGGATTTTACTCCGGGTTAACCGGTTTTCCCCTTTCAATAAAAATTACTATACGAATTACAATTCCATCTGGTGTCGACTGCTTTAGTAATGAGCCTCTGGGTCGCAGGGAGAACTTAGAAATCACTGCCTGCATGTTTGACATAAAATATATTGCATTGCATTTGGCGCAGTCCGCGAGTCTAGTACCGTATCAGCTTCTTCTTTTGTGCCAATTAATATATATTTGCAAGTTTTCATCTATTTTCAGCGAAATATATTAGTTATCAACTATTTGGCAGAACTCCATTTCTCTCGAGAAAGCGGTGCGACGGACAACATGCTATATACCTATTCTCTACTTTTTAGGTTGAGTCAATATTTTGATAATGAAATAAGATTATCCCTGTGTCGTTAAAACCGTCTGTAATCCTACAACAACGAGGAGCTTATTCAAAAATAATCAATTATCAAGCTTTATTTTAGCAATGAATGATAGGCTGTATGCATGAAGTGGACTGCTCCTGCTGAAAAGGCGACATGCTGGTAAGAATGTTAGAATGAAGGACCTATGAGTAGGAAACGTACAGTACCGTGACTTCCGTATTCAAGCATTGTGATTGGATGGCTACCATTTTATCGCTTTTTGATTGGTCAGTGCGGAAGCCATTTAAGAGTCACGGCCGCACGTTTCCCACTCATACTTAAACTACTTTAAGAATATTAAATTAAGATCAAGTTTGTAATAGGGAAACTTGTAAGCTTGTCATTAACTTTCTAACGGAATGAATTATCGACCATGGAGCATGTATATGTCATTCATGCTGTTTGGTTATGATAGGAATGCCCATACTATCAATTTCTTTATTCTCTTTACAGTTTTTGTCTTTATTCAGTCCTTTAGAGTACAAGGAAGGAAGTTCATTATAGTATCCCATAACACTACACAGTCGCGCGCACTAATTGGCTTACGAGGCAACGGGCTTTTTGTGGATTCCAATAATGCTTTGAAATGTGGAGTTCAATATGCATAATTGGTACACGTCTGGCATCCCGCGATCTTGTGGCTTTTTAACAGTTTTGCAAACTCAGATGTTGTCTATGGGATTCAACCGCTTCGTGATTCCTGTGATATAGTTTTTACGCGTTAAATTTAATGTGAAATTCCCGAGTCATTGTATGAATTATATATATTGTCTCTATATCAAGGACGGATCCAGGGAGAGGCAAAGTGGGGCTGTAACCCCCCATCTGCTTCACAAAAAAAAAAAACAAAAACAAAACAAACGGAAAACAACAACAACAACAACAACAAAACGAATAAATACGCAACATGTACAATGTAAGTATACTGACGAGAGAACTTTGCAGTGTCATGTTTCTTGAAGTGGAATAGACAACAATTTCAAACATTATGATGATGATGTCATAAGTAAAATTCGGTCAAGCCCCCCCCGTATATTTTTAGCTGGATCGGCCCTTGTAAATGCCCCAGGGCCACAAAAGGATTCACAAATCGCAAACGAATAAAGGTGATGTTACACGGAGCGAATTGCAACGACAATTTTCCACGAAACAATGTGTAAAATCATCTTAACCAGGTCTACAGAAATATCGACACATTCTGCGAAAACCCTAGTTTCCCTGGCAGCCGTTTTTAATGTCGTCACGCAACGGTCCCTCCCCTAAAAACGGCTGCTTAAATTCGAACTACATTTCTTTCTCACTGTATTGGCTGCTCCAATCGGATCGGACGTTTGTGGGGAGGGAGCGTTGCGTGACGACACTAAACACGGCTGCGGGGGAGACTAATTAGTAACCACAGAACTGTTGTATGACAATATTAAACCGTCCATTGTTTAATAACTAGGAAATTAATTTGATGAATAAGCGGTTTGCTGATGTCATTGCGGTACAGGAGTGACATTCTAGAGTGGTTTTACTTTGCCCGTGGAAGAAAGCAATATAGTATAGTAAGTAACAGTCAAGAAAAAGAAAGGAAACAATGGAATAAGTGTCTACTACTATGTATTACGTTGTCTATTCTTTGACGGGCGAAGTAAAATCACTTTATTATATGAACACCAATGAAATACCAGGTGAGCTTTTGCGCGTAAACTTGATATCTTCACACGTGAAAATAACATGATATTTCCACACTTGAAAAATCTCATTCGATAGCTATTATATAGACCCTTTTTACCCTGCTAGCAGAAGTCTTTTTCTGCCCTCCGTAGTCCCTCCAGCCTGCCGCTCAAACCTACGGAGGGACAAAAAATAGCCTCTGCTAGCAGGGTAGACCCTTTTAAGTTGAGGCAGTTCAATGTCCACTGCGCAACCTAGCAACCAGCGAGTGTATCGTAATGCGCTATAACATATGGTCAAATAATTGTCTAAAAGACATTGCGGAATAGTGTGTATTTATGTCATATATGGACATACTGCAGAACGGTTTTTGGTACAACTATGGAATGCCCCGTGCCTAAAACAAGCCAGGCGTAGCTGGCTACGCGTAGACGAGTAGCCGCCTTAGTATAGGGCGTTTTAACTCACGTAACAAGACTCATGTATACGAACGAGTAAGGCACAGGTAACCCCACAAGCTTTTAGCTTTAAATTTTATCGTGTTTAAATAAAGGTATTCTGTTCTATTCTAAACTACTCATTTTTAAAATTAACGTGTATCCACGCGTAGGCGCGTAACCACTTCTAAGTATACTAAGACTCTCTAAGACTAAAACTTTCTAAGACTACACTAAGACTACTCTCCTGCATACGAACGAGTAAGGCATAGGTAACCCATTTTTTAAATTTAAAGCGTGGCCACGCGTCTACACTTCTAATATACTCCTTTGCGTAGACATATCTTTTATTTCCCTCATCGCTTTTTTCCGGGGTATTCGATAGCTGCTCCAAAACAAAAGTAAACAATGGAATTATAGTCAATCTACTAAAAAATGGTATTATACTAATATCTGATTTCAAGCGTTTGTAAAAACCACAAGGCAACAAAAGGCTGACCAGTGTCTGAGACACTGATTCAGGTTGAATAGCAAATTACGCGCTCAGTTGCAGATAAGAAAGACATCGCATATCAATAGAACAACAATCAATAGCCATGTGCGGCTTCCATCAACAACGTCCGCCAGCTAAAAATGCAGCAATTTCGGGTATGCCTGGCCAGCAGTGGGGTACATTAAACAGATGTTATCTATGTCTTCACAGATTTTTTGGATTCAAAATTATAAATCTAAATATAGCAATAAATAGCATTTATATCTGAAAAAAGACATTCACAACATTGCAGCTATTTTTCGATTAGTTATCGTTTTTTGTTGAAAACCTCAGCTATGTTTAACCTCCTACCTTCCTGTCACACCTCCGTCTAGTACCTTCTCAGGCGAACTTTGGCGGATTTAAACTAAGTTAATCCGGATCAGCGTATATTTGGCCTGCTTTTATTGGCTCACAATATTGTCTATACTGAACTCCTGGCGCACATGTGTAGAATACCTGGTAATGTATCCTTGTTCTTGTATATTTCTGTGTTGTGACCTGTACCGGCTCCAACGGTTCTATCTTTTCATTTTGTAAATTCTCAAAGCAACGAGCGAAGACCCCCGCGGCCGATAATTGACAAATCAACAGTAGTTTCGCCGCAAGTGAAGAGGCCAAGTAAGGGCATAAAATCTCTATTTTTCGAGAAGTGTTCTTTAGATCACAACAAAATGGTGCGAGTTCTCGCAATATTCGCCTTAGTTTCAATTGGATTTGTTAATGGACAAGGATCGGGGGACGGGGACGATGATGTGGATCTCCAGCCTGGTACTTGCGTAACGCCGGATTGTGACAAGACAGCATCAGGTTAGTGCTACTTGTAAAACATTGAGGCTACGTCTTGATATAATCTGACAGGCATATACATTGACAGACTTTCTTGAATCTGCGTTGAGCGTTGTTTTTATCAATGATAGTTAGATAAACTACGAAATTATAATAATATCTTGGGTTTCTTTCAAACCACTACACCTTTCCTTATCATATACTCTTGTAAGAAAGTAAATACTATCCAACATTCAATCAAGTAAATTATTCACTGAATCGAATTGGAAAAATTATATTAATCAAATTATTGCCTTGTGCGGGCTGGTTTCGACGGATCGAAAATTCCGGAAAAACTTAGAATAGATAGATTGATTGATACTTTATTAAGAATATTTCTCACTGAAGTAAATAATTTATCTTTGATATTATTATTATCATTATTATTATTGTTGTTGTTGTTGTTGTTGTTAATACATCTTCCAATGTACCTTTTGATTTGAGTCTTCAAAGGATTAAGAATGGTTAACTGTTTAAAATTGAGAACTCGATCAATACCTTGCCTTATATTGCTTATAGAAAGGCCGTCTACCAGTTGTTTATCTTGTATTTACTGCGAGGCATTCGATTGTAGAGATTCCCTGTGAAATTCTACTGAATATACGGAAAAGTTAATAATACATAAACTCTGTAGTTTCGAAGCGCTTGAATCTTAGTTTGCATTTTTTCGAACAGATTATCGCTTTAGATCAGTTGTGTAAATAGTATCAGCTGTGAGTCACTGGAAAATAATAGTTAATTGTCCACGTTCAAATAAAAATTAGAACAGCGGTAAAGAGCAAGTAAATCATTCACTGAATCGCGCGAATGGGAAAAATTATATTAATCAAATTATTGCCTTGTGCGGGCTGGTTTCGACGGATCGAAAATTCCGGAAAAACTTAGAATAGATTGATTGATTGATTGATGCTTTATTAAGAATATTTCTCACTGAAGTGAATAATTCATCTCCAAAATTATGTTTCTTTTTTGAGTTTGATGTTAACTAACAAGATAACTAGCAATCAGGTATTAACTAGCAGGGATGAATGTGATCTTGACGAGAGAGATCAGTCAAGCTAAGCCTTAGTGGTTTTAATCCAACAGTCTGTCGAGCCATTGGGCTCTAAATCCACCGCACAGCTGCTAGAGCGTTAAAGCAAGATCGATGCGCAATGTAAGTTAAACATCATTTTAAATTCTAATGGACTTCAATTTTGTGGTTTCCTGGGTTTAATCATAGTCGACAAATAATGTCCCCCCCCCCCAAAAAAAAAAACAAACAAAAAAACAGAAACTCGATTTAGCAACAGCCTGCGTCATTGACGATCAAGGAAAGCAACACAGGGGAGACTCGAGGAAGGCTTTTGTTCGAGTTAGGCGCTTCAAGTTACGCATTTCGAGTGTGGCGCTTTTCGAGTTACGCGCTCGGACACACCCTTTAAGACATGCACCACCCACTTTGACATCCACGCATAATTCGATGATAAACATCATTGAAATCAAAAACGATTTACGTAACTCGAGAACGTTAAAGTGAAAATTTAACTTTTAATCGGCTTTACCAAACAATTATTAAACCCCCTGGAAGAGACAGTTTACAAATAAATAACTTTCCGCATTTGTTTTTAAGATTATAAGTTTACAAAAAATATGTTTCTGAGTCTAAAACTTTGGCGTTTCGCTGCGTATTTGTCATGTTTAAATCACAAAATTGTAATCTCAGCGCTTGTTTGTTTGTTTGTTATTTTGTTGTTCTTGATGTTGCTTTGTTTGTATTCTCTTGCTTTTTACTTGCTTTTTGTTTTATAGTGTTTTTGTTTTGTTTGCTTTTTTTCTAACTTCGTTAGTATCTCTACCAAATTCCGAAGGTTTTCCAATACGTTTTCGACAACATCATTTTCGACTAATCAGCAGTAATGTTAGAGAGATGTTGTTCACTTATCACTTATTTAATTCATTAATTGCGGGATCATATAATTAGCGTCTCATTCACCCAGAATATATGGAGAAAAAAGATAATTATTTGGCTTGATTGTGTTATCATTAACATGTGTTTATTATCCATTGATAATACAAACCAGACTATCTGTCGCAGACAATCGCCAGCAATTGCCTGTGATCATATGGAAACAGCTTCTATGATCGTGCGATCTAAATGTATACCATAATATCATAATTTTCCCAAAATTATGGCGTCCACCGGAAGAACGTATATCGTCATAATCGTATGGTTGATTACGATTCGTGCGATCCTGTGGTCGTCTGCGATCATATGGAAACAGTAGATCTGCGATCGGTTACGATCGTCTGCGATCATATGGAAACAGTTGATCTAGGATTAGCTTCGATCGTGTACAATCATATGGAAACCAGGCTTTATTCTCGCGTAGTTCTGTGTCTATCACTTTATTGAATACCGGAATTCACCGTGTCTTCGGATATTACCACCAATCATCAATTATTGGATTTTTTAGAAAGCACGTACGAATAATGTAAACCAGAACATGTCTGCGCAAGCCGCGCGGTTTTCACAGATGGGTTGAAACGGGACAAAAACAATCGTGAAGAAAAAGATGGTGAAAAAGTAGAAAACGAGAGCTAGTTTTCTTGGGCAATGAAAGGAAAAAAAAGTTTTTTCTCGGGTTAATTGCTTCGTGGGGGTTATTTCTATTCTCTAAACGTCGCTGACGTTGATGCCACGCAAAAATGCCAGATTGACATAAAATACTGTGGCCTAACATAAAAGCTAAAAACCGTTCTACTGTTTAAGCAATGTACAATGCGATGGAACATTTGTCTGTAAAAGAATGAAGGTTAACGATAATCTAGGTTGCAAGGTAGGTATTTTTGTGTTCTAAGCGTTTAAAGAACGCGGCAGGGCGCGTCTCCAATGGCCCCACGATGGTAATTGAATTACTTAAATTATCCAACTCGGGTTTCATACCTACGGTCTAGGTACGCACACAATTTACTATGCCAATAACAATATATAGATATCATTAAAGGCACATCAATAAATGAGCCCTTCGTTAAAAGAAGACATCAAAATGTCATAAAACGAAAGGACTATGAACTTTACCCATCTCCCTAACACCACACATAGTAATTTCTACTAGAATTTTGAATTGAAAGCAATATGATGAAAGATAGAAGTTTGAAAACAGTCAAAATTACAAAGAAGAAGGAAGCAAGAGTTACCACATAGTTATATGAAATAAGTTTTCATGGAAGGTTTTATGAAGCCCGCAACTTCTCTAGCCTGCCTATATAGCCTCGGTCCCTTGCATCGCTGTACAGAACACAATTTCTCAACAAGTAGAAACAGAGCATTCTTAAATTTTTATATCAATTACTTAAATGCAAGATTATCTTTCAATTTGTAAAGCCTCTGTTAAAAGATTGATGAAAACTGAGTCGATTTGCGCAGTTTGCCAAGAAACTTGTAGGCCAGCTAGATAGTCCTTGCAAAAATTTTGGCTACAAAATTTTAAAATTAGCTTGAGCTTTAATAATATCAAGAGATCCCGTATTATGACCGGCAAAACCTCATCTTGACTAGCACAAACTTTAAAACGTAGCTAGGGCTTTTATAGGGAATGATATGACTGGGCAAATCCCCATGAACTACATGGCCATCTGGCTTCGATGTTTACCCTCGCTGCGTGCATGTTTTTTCACATCACAGCGCACACGA
>JANTNT010092429.1:0-11297 GCA_024752375.1 Entacmaea quadricolor
ATAATAATAATAATAATAATAATAATAATAATAATAATAATAATAAATAATAATAATGTGATGTAAGATTGTTTTTTGGTTTTCAAAATGATGAATCATTTGCTCTCATATTTGAATACCTATACCCAAATGTGATTACAATGAATTACTGGAAAGAAGTGAAAGAAGTGTCACAAGGTTTGAACCCCATGGAAACAGAAGATTGAAGCCCGAAGAAGAGTTTTTTTTTTTTTATGGTAATACAAAGGCTGAGGCTAGGACTTTTGACAGAATAGCTAGCACTCGTATTTAAGGTCACCCTTCAGTTGTTAGCTCAGTACTTTTTACCTGACTTCGATGGTTGGCTTTGAAGCTCAAATTTTTAATACCATTGAGAAATATGCCAGATAGCTTCTGCAAGTATTACAGGAAGTGTAGGGTTATAATTGACTGCACAGAATTATTTTATTGAGATCCCTTTAAGTCTTGAAGTTTAAACCCTGTGCTGGAGTGAGTACATACATCACTCTACAATCAAAATCTTAGTTGGAATACCACCTAATGGCTGCTTCAGTTATATATCTGATAGCTATGGGGGTAAGGCAAGTGATTAATTTATAGTTGAGAACTCAGGCTTTTTAAACCTTTTACAACCAGGTAACCAGGTGATGGCAGACAGAGGGTTTCAAATTAAGGACTTGCTTGCATTTTACCAGTGTCATCTGGTGATTCCCCCTGGCATCATGTCATACAACATTACAGATGACATGAGAAGTTGTTGTTGAAACTTCAAAGGCGGCCAATGTACGAATCTATGTTGAAATGTCTATAAGAAGGTGGAAGGAGTGTCAAATTTTAAGAAATGAACTACCAATTAGTCTTCTTCCCCTTGACATCATCATTATTTGTGCTGCCTTGGCTAATTTTAAAAATTCCTCTTGATGTTTGATTTGAATTGTGTACAACCCAGATCCATAGCCCATACTAGCCGCTATTTTTTTTTCTGTTGATACAATTGTCACATGCAAATGCTGTTTAAATACAATATGTTTGTATGTAAGCATGATTGCATTGGATTTGCTGATTACCTAGAGAATGAGATATGTTTGTATCAACTTAAAATTGACTCTTAGACCCTATATTATGAATTGTAAGCCATACATGATCAAAAAACCTTAAAAATCAAGAGTCAATCTTAAAAATCTTAAAATCAAGAGTCAATTTAAAGCAACAATTTAATAAAAGACCAATTGAAAATAAATGCTGGATAGTCTAGAAATTTGTTTGACAAATCAGTATTTTTCTGTATAGCTGCAGTATAAAATAAGACTATGATTTCGGAGAATGCTCGTTGTGCATGCATATATGCATAAGTAAAATCTGATTTTGAATTATAATTACAAGCCGAAAACAGATAGAAATAACACATTTTGGTTATTTCAAACTATAGGCAACTATACTGTCACAGTCTAGTTGCAAAGTACAATTAGAACATGAAAATCTTATGATTTCTTGTACCGATACATATTACTTAATGATGTTCTCTTACATACTTATGTCCATTCGCTTAATCCCGAAAAGTGGGTCAAATTGTTACGGAGTGGATGAAAGCATCAAATTTGGCACAGATGTTTGGTACGATGTAAGTAATGATTCCAGTATTCAGTACAAAGAGATTCAAGTTCAGGGGGTACTCTTTCCTATATCAGAAGAGGAAAGGTGAGGTAAAAGTAATCTTTATGATAAATATCTGAGTTATGAATTCAAAAAGCACCAAATTTGGCACAGATGTTTGTTTCAATGTAAGAAATGATTTTAGAAAGGTTGTCAGGAAACTCGAGTTCAGGGGATGGTCTCCCCTCTGGTAGCATACAGCATCCCCAAATTCGAATCTCTTGGCACCCCTTCTGAAATCATTTCTCACATAGAAACAAGCATCTGTGCCGCATTTGGTGCTTTCTTCCACTCTGTAACTATTTTGTTATTAAGCGACTGGACTACTTAACTTATCTTAATTTTTACTTAAACTATAATTAAGTCAACTAACGCTTCCTTATTTAACTCACTCTCTTGTATTCTACTGCGCTTTATAGTCAACAGTCTCTCATTGTTGGTTTAGAACCACACATACCAGATCCAGTGAAAGATACTTATTGATTTTGCTGATTCTAAATACCACAGGCTGCAAATGTTCTTGATAATTTTCCACATAAGAGTTTCTGGTCCGCCTCTTGCTCTCAACACGCTTATTCGCTTTATAATTTACTACTAATTTACATATAAAAATGAATTCCTTACATGGCAATTACATAATCCTTGAAAACTGATTACATAACCCTTCCATTAAATATTCGTGCCCGTGACACATGATTTTTGAAGTAGGTGATGTATCAATCAATAAGAACATGTTGTACAACACAGAGGAGCATCAGAAACTAAGTTTTTGTTGACACCCACACATGGCCAGTGGTACCACTGGTGACAATGGCTACAACATAGGCTATTTTCTATATGTTTTTCTGGAATCTCATTTGATTCTAATATACGTTTTTCACATAAAGGACAATAATGTAACTCACGTATACCAAGTAAAACTTAGACTACATAAAGCTTTAAAAAATAAAAGTAAGTTTCTTCATCCCAGTGAAATTCATCAAATTCAACAAGATCAACTAGCACTGCCAACAGGAGTCCAGACTAAAAGAATGCTTTGGGACAGTTATACGCTCTCATTTGGCCTTGAATCTGAGTATAATACTTGTGTGTCTTCTTCAATCTGAGGTGGCCATTAACTTTGTGCAAGAAGTCTATGTCCTCCCAGCCTTCTTCAGCGGACTTGTCTCTGATGCTGTAAGGACACATGAGCTCAAAAAAATAAATAAAAAATAAATAAATAAAATAAAAAATAAAAAATCCCACAACATGAACAACTAAATCTGTTATCAGAGGAAGCAGCAAGAAATGGTGCAGATCTTATTGCACGCAGCCCACACATGCTGAGCGCTTTGGTTGTTTGTGCTCCAGCCTTTCTAAAAAACGTCTTCTCTTGCCTTTTTTCGTTTTCCCTACCCCACTGTATTGCATCAATGTGGTCCAGTTCAGAGAGGTGAGTTAACTTTATTAGTAGTGATGTTGTTCGAGGCCTCACTGTTCCTTTTGAGGCACTTATAGATTTTACTTTTTTGTGTACTTCATGGAAATGAGATGCCGTTATCCTAACCACCTTCCGTTTCTTCCACATTCTGTTTGAGGATTGGCCTTTGATTGCTTTTTCAAATTCGTTCAGTTGCCTGAATGTAAGTCTGTTCATAAAGGTTCATCATTCATATCCTTGCATTCCATTTTGACTATTTCTGCTATTTCAGGGATGGGATGTAGACAGTCACTTTTTTCAGGGGGTGGCACCGTCAGCAGCACTATTGCATTTGGAAGAGCATTCTCTAGATTATCAAAAAATGACTTGGTTGCTTGAGGTGACTGCAGTTGAAGTTGAGGAATTCTTGGGTCATAATTTAAACGATGACCAGGTGTTTGTTTGAAGACCTTGTGCTTTACTAGATCCTAATTAGTTTTCTTTCGGAGACATACATTTCATTATGCCTTGCTTGAGCTTTACTTTCATAGGTTTTGTGTTTTGCTTTTATCATTAAATTCCATTAAAGTTTTCTTTTATCATTAAAGTCCTAATCCTTCTCGGATAAGGACTTTAAACCGTAGGCCCGTCTAAGGGAACCGCCTTGTTGGGACTTCGAGTCCGTTAGCGGCTTCCTGCACCGTTCACACGATTGTAACTTGTGCTCGGTGAAATCCTCTGACACTCTAACTGACACAAATGCACATGGACTAGTGTAACCCCTTTCATTAGCAAACTGTACCTTGTACAATACTGCAATAACATGATTGCAGGAGTTGGAAAAACCTACAGTGCATCGACAGTATGCAGAAACCACACCAGTTAACTTGCAGAATAAAATCCACAGTTCCCATGGTTTATCGGGAACTCTCACGGAAGGGGTAACAGAGGACTTAAGTATGACATGATCCTTTGAAGCAGAAGGTAAGTAAGTGAGGACTTGATGTACTCGTGAGATTTTGAAGTAGGAGTAGGCTTTTCTGGCTTTGTAATGGCCAATATAATTAGTATCAAAGGCTTTTGTTGACAAAACATAATGAAAGATATGGCCTAGGTCTGTGCTGGGCCAAGTTGTTAGGCCATTAAGCCAGGCGCTGTCATTGAGCTGTCGGTGATTTTCTATTTCGAGCTTTTCAAATTGCGTATTCTTTTTCCAAGCGATCTGAAATATCTTTAGGGCAGTCGACAACTTTGTCATTGGACTCAAAAGCTACAAGGGCTCTGGCAGCAAGATCTTTTTTCACTCCAGAAGTTGCTTTTCCTCGTACCATTAGGTAGTACTGAAGCTGGCCGACTGACCATTCCAAAAAGTCTTCGAAAGACAGACTCCGACTCCATAACCTATTTCGGTGAACATAAGAATAATATTTTACTCGTTGCAATCGTGTAATGATTTGAGGAGTGTATGTATGACAACCTGTTTTGCTTGAGTGCACATATTTGTAGCTCATAAAAAGTTCAACAACAGCTTTATTTGCACATATGTATACATAACAATAATAACAACAATTAATAACTCTAGCCGATCTGGCGATCAGATGTTGTGCATTGATTTAGTTTCATAACGAAAAAAGGAAAAATATGGTGCATAATTTCAAATAATACAGACCAAGACGACAAAAAACAATTTCTCTCTCTGAAAGGTTGTTTAGGTAATAAATAGCGGAAATATCATTGAATTTGCTTTAAAAATGGGGAAGATGGACTGAAAATCGGTCTCAACTGTCAGGTGTCGCCATTAAAGGGTAAAGATCGTAATTAAAATCATTTGACCAAAAAAATTAAAATGAGGCTTTTTGGTCTTAACATTTTGCATAGAAGCAGCAAAAATCAAAGAGAACAAACTGTATTCATTACACCTTGTGAAATTTTGATAAAGCCGATTTGTGAAGGCTAAATTTGTCTCACAGCTCGTTTGTTTTCGTTTCGCATGGCTAAACACGCTCGTAAGACGACTTTGCATTTTGCCATGAATCTTCTCTCTTTTACATTGAAATGACTCCCAGGGATCTTGTAAGACTAAATTAGTAGTTGTTTCATTGAAAAATGTTGATATTTTCTCCATTTAGCTTACCTTATATAAGAAAACAGGATACATTTGCCGACGTTGTTACACCACATTCACCTTGACATCGACACACCGTCACGCTACAATGCCCTGATTACCCATGATGCACCGAAAGGGCGTATTTTATCGATAATTTGTGGAGAAATTCAAAGCAAAAGCTGACTAAATTTATGCAAGCGTCTGATGACTGTATTAAGGCACTTAGTCTTCCCCGCAGCCGTTTTAGGGTCGTCACCCAACAATTCCTTCCCCCCGCAAACGGCTGCTCACATTCGAACAACATTCCTTTTCTATTGTAATTTTTCACCCAATAAGAAAATAGAACCAACTAATCACTGCACAGGAAATTGTAAACATTCTGTTTTCACGCGATCTCAAATGTCAAAATATTGGCGGCGTTTCACTGTCAATGGAGGAAACTATGGAGGGTCAAAATAATAATAAATAATGGAAGAGATTGTTGTTATATTTGTTCTGCAGAAGAAAGAAAAAAATCCTATATTCGGACAAAGTTCTTGGGATTTTCCGGCGATCATTTCTTTTTGTCTTGATGCAAATGTGAGAATATATTCAGGTACCAAAGTCCGCCATGAAAAATGAGGAGAGTTGGGCGAAGGACCAGCAATCCTTCCCCGTAAAAAAGCCAAATGCTACAGGAGCATTAACAACACAAAAACACCCAGAGATTGACGTCAGTTTGTTGAAGGCAAAACTGCTGACAGACTAGTTCAAGAAGGCGTCTGACCATCTTGGGGTGATCATATTGAGGTCGTTGTGTAATCATTTTAATCGGTCTTTATACAGTGAGGAGACGGGACCAAGTCTCTCTTTGAACGAACTAAGATCTCTTGATCTCTATCGCTGAACAAGCACTTCGTTCTATGAAATTCGAGATCCCTCTTAATTAACTACTGTTTGACCTCGGTTCTTGAGGAAAATCACACATATTAGCAGTAATGCTTGATAAAGAAGAGATTTACCAAAACCAGTTTAGAGATTCACAAAAATATCCTTATTTTCCCGTACTATGTGACTACACTAAGGCTAGAAATTTCGAATTTCATAGTTTCCATTTGAAATAGCTGTGGACGCCACGAATAAAACACGCTCTGTGTCAAATTATTCTGGCGCGAACGGTTCTCGAAATGTGGAACCCGAATGCCGATTGTTTGATTTGCGGGAAAGGAAAGTTGTTCGAATGTGAGCAGCCGTTTGTGGGGGAGGAAATGTTGCGTGACGACCCTAAAACGGATGCGGGGGAGACTAAGGCACTCGGCACAGTAGTGGTGTTCTCATTGTTCATGAGTTTGATAAGGAGGATTTCAAAGGATGGATTTATTGGCGTTTTTCAAAAGCAAAAAGTATACATCGATGTAATTTAGAGACGATATAGAAAAGGTTGGTGAGTCTGTTGATCATTTCACAAAACAGTTCAAGGGTATACATTTTTAATTTCTTGTTTTCATTTCTGCTCAAAACTGCAATTTAAAACAATATGTTGGCGGCTGGGTTGAATGGCCTCTCATAGTCCCTTGTTACTCAAAGCACAATATTATTTGCAAAAAAGTATATATGAAATTTAATTACCGATTAAAACGATCTACAACCTTGAGTTGGTGTAGCATCACTTTATCGATTCCCGCCTTTACATTTTTGAAAACGTTCTTTTTTACTCCGACGAAGGACTAACGTCCGAAACGTCAGTATAGTAAACTCGTTTTTATTCACGGTGTTTCAAATTACCTACAACCCATCCATCGGTTCTTTTTTAAGAATGAAATTCCCAAAAACATTTCAAGCCATATACATTCTTTAATAAAATTTCACGGCCATCAGTACTTGAAAATTGAGATACGACAGGCGTTCCCCGCTAGGGATCTCCGACATTTCTGGCGATGTGTCAAATTCGATTTTACTTATAACTAACCAATACCTTCCAAAGCTTTATAACATATTGTGCATCCTCGGCATTTGGCTGTTGAGACATGTTGCACACGAATTCTATGAAGATTCTGACCACATTAAGGCGTTGCCACATCATCCTAGAATGTTAGTAATGATATGACATTTGTTACGAGTTCTAAAACCAAATTTATAACCAGTAAAGTTTTACTAGATTACAACCTTATTGAAAAGATACCTCAATGTAAGGAGATTAGGGTTGTTGGGAATAACATTTGAGTCAGACAACAGATTTGATAAGCATACACCGATTACAATTATGGCCGCCGCCGCGCAAAGCCTGGGTCGAGCTGCACCAAAACGAGACTAGTCCTCAATCACGCTTGATTCCCTTGCTGCTTAGTAAAAGTTTACAAAATGCTGTCGTTTTGCTGTGTTCTTAAGTGCTCACAGAAAGGATTCAAAGCAAAGAGAGAAATCGTCAATGTCTCTATTTTTGGTTTTCCAAAAGAAAGAAAGAAAGGAAAAAAAAAAAAAAAAAAATCGTAAGTGGATTGTTGCAATCAGACGACATGAGGTAAATAATTCAACCTGAACGAGCGGACGATGTTATGCTCTCCCCACTTAGAGACCAGCGACATCAAAAAATCCCTAAAAGTTCATATTTTCCCTCAAAAGTAGCAATCCTTCATTAGTTGCCTGGAGCGGTTCTCCAAGAAAGGGAAAGGCGCAAACAGTTTGTATTCCGTTGCCAAAAACGAGCAAGAAAGCTGCTGTAGAAGTAGAATCAAACGACTTCGAGACAACTGAAAACGAAAGCGCAAACTTCGAGCAAACACTTGAATGTGCGGTCTGTGCCCTTTTTTTCTTTTCGTCTTGTGTATTTTTTGTTTCATTTGGGTCAACTAAATGTTGTGAGCGGCTGTTGGAGATGTATTCCTCGACTTTAGTTTTAAATGAGAGACAAATAATTAAATAAAGCGAAGATTGATAGACTGATAACAACAATAATAAAGTGCATAATTTTAGCACCTGTTATAAAACACAATATTTGTCTTGGAACTTTATAAATGTCAGTATTATTTTATTATTTGTGCTCAAATATCAAATATTAAAGTAAGGGAAGGTATTAAAGTGATGATTAAAGGACATTTTCTTCTTAGAGAGATTAGTTATAATTCTCACATAAGTCGTAATACCGTGATCGTGAGATCGATCTACATTTCAATAAGATGTGCTTTAGTTATCAAGCCTTTTGACGAATATCCTCGGAATTTTAACGAAAAACGTAATTCTTCATTTTTCGGAGATGCTGGGTTTTTAGCTTCAAGAGATACCTCTCTTATATCGTATTCTGAAAGCTCAAAACGTGAGGCATTAGCCATATTTACAAAGCTGCAGGGACAACTCAGTTGATCGATGACTGACTAGTATCGTATTCGTGCACCTCGACCGAGGCTTCGCGCAGCGGCGGCCATAATTGTATTCGGTGTATGTTTAGGAAATGAAAATTATGTGATACTATAAGACCCTGTTTATGATAAGGACTCTTAGGAAAGAGGGTCATACTCAGAAAGAAGTAGGCTGCTTTTTAAAATCCATAATTATGTCTAAATTAAGTTATGGCCTTCCTTTCATATGGTTCATCAGGGCCTGAACTAACTACTGTTCTAAATTTCTTGTATAGATGTCATAAGCGTAGGTATATATCAGAACGTATAGATTTTTTAATGTCCTGCAAACAACGGACATTAGGCTCTTTAAGAGAATTAGAGAATCACCTGAACATTCACTATACCAATTAGTTCCTAGATTTAATTGTTCCAATTACAATCTTAGAAATTTCAGAACAAAAAGTATGTTATAAACACTGAACGTTATAAAAATGCCTTTAAGAATCGTTTAGCTCTTAGGTATGAATTAGGGTTGTAGATAGTTAATTTAAATCTTATATGGATCAAAAATTTGGGAATGCGCAATATTTTTCTAGAGATTTTAGTAATTTCTTGAATTTGTTTATCTATATATATGTAGCTTTGATTTTAAATTCTTATTGTAAGTGTGAATACGTATTTTATTTATGCAATAAAGACACCACCACCACTACCACCACCACTACTCTGCCACGTTAATTGAACAGCCACTTTTGCACAAATTGCATCTATCTTTACTTCTTGTGTTACCAAGGGTATGATACTCACATTAAGAGATAATTAATTAATTACTTAGATAATGCTCTCTTGTTCTCACGCTTCATTAACTTAGCTCCAGACAACATTAAAGCAATCATTCAAAAGTATTTACCAGCACAATTTGAGAGTATATTTTTCTTCTTCATCATAGCCACCAATCACATTTCTTACAAAATTCTTCCTTTGACGTCATAGCCTCGATGCTCTTCCTGACGTTCAAAACACGTCCACACCATTGATTTCTGTTTTCGGGAATTTTCAAGTCCAACAGACTTGGTTGTAGTTTTTCCAGACAAATCACCAGCGCAGCAACATCAATTGTCTAATTAAAAAAAAAAAAAAAACATTTCTTAGATCATTACCCATTTTAATCAATTATCGCATAACCTATTAACACCACTGATACACATCTGCAATCATGGTGTAATTATTGTGATAGATAAGTAGTTCTTACCAAATGACGTTGAGGTTCTTTAATCAATATCCTTGTCACGTCCGGTTCTGCTTGAACGAGCAGGTTAAAGTTGTTTATGCGTGATTGAATAAGATTGAATGCTACATGAATTGATGAAAAATCAAGATAATTTTCCCCATTGGATCTCTTCTCGACTGCTGAAACAACTGCTTTGCTTACAAGCTAAAATACAATAAGATAGGAAAACGTTTGCTCGGACAATGATAGTGTCCCCTTAAGAATATTGAGGTAAAATACTTTCTATATGGCACCTGATATGGATCCCTTTTACTTATTCTTTAATTTATTCTTTAATTTACTTTAATTTACTGACCTGAACTTCTTCATCTTGGGTTTTTTTACATGGTTGATAGACCATGTGGACAAAATCGTGTAGATAACGCCTAGCGGCTTCTTCATCTTTACCTTCTTCTTTGATGATAGCGAGGATGTGACCAAGCTCTGAGTTCTCCATTATTCCTCGAAGTTTCTCCTCTTTTGATTCGCTAGAGCGAGCTAAAAACAAAAAGCGTCACAGCAATTTGTAGACAATAAAGTGTAATAAGGCATTTTTATGTGACGTTATGGCGGCCATGTTGGTGTACCTCAATTCAAAGCATTCCATATTAGCTTCGTTTGTTACACGAGGTACATCAACATGGCCGCCCTTGTCGTTTGCTACTATTTTCATTGCTAAGCAATGGTTGAGACGTTAGTCGCATTTGCTTACTTGCACTGTCCGGCCGTCAGTCAAACAGAACTAGGAAGAATATTCAATTTATAATTCATAGTCGATAAAGATTAGTATCATAACTGAGAAAATGACAGCAAGCAAACTCCCTGCCTTGAGGTGCAGAGTGGCTTATCATTAAATTTTCAATGGTGTAAATAAATCAAATTCTTGATTTTGATTGGTTGGAATACAATAGGCAGCGATTTAAGCCAATCAGGAATCGATTTACGCAACAGGCAGTTTCCATAGCAACAGGCTAATTTCCTTCCCTTGAAATTCTAGATGGCGGGTTTTTGTGTCAAAATTGGGTTGAAAAAAAGCTACCAAATTCACCAAATATCAGTTTAAAATCAGAAGGAAAGGTAAAAGATTGCTAGGTAAAGACTCGACGCTTGTTATATGGGAGTTAGCAAGCCAGAAAAAACACCAATTGAACATTTTAGGTCATTAAACTTGACATGAAAGTTGAGACCCGATAGCTATAGTAGCTATATTTAGCTTTGCTTTGAATGGTCAAGTGATTAAAAAGGATATTTAGCGCATTACATTAGGTTTAGCAGAATTTCTCCTCGGTCCTTGTTTTCACGAAAGTCAAGCGCTACAAAGCTGTGAAAATATAGAAAATCTTTCTCAGCTTTTTTAACTTTCTAAAAAAATACTAAAAAACCTTTGTACTTATATATGAGAGGTTTGTACTGCGGATAAAGTAAGGTATAAATTGAAATAACCTTCAACAGTTAAATAAGTTGATCTTGGAATTGGGGGTTGTCTCTCCCGACATCAAAGCAAAGGCCGGGCTGTTTGGATTAAGCTTTACAGTGACGTCCACATGATTG
>JANTNT010092540.1:0-11296 GCA_024752375.1 Entacmaea quadricolor
TGAGTGACACATTTGCATATCCTGAGCCCTCACAATAACTCGTTTCTATGCTTCGCATATCCACGAGTTAAAAATTATAATATTTTTCTGTTTACGTCCAGTGACGCAATTTTTGCTTCGAAAAACAGCGCGAAGGCCTCCCTGAAATGCTGATTATCTCGAAAACAAGCTCGGGACATCCATTTTTTTTCATATTTGGAATCAGCATTAACAAATGTATATGCGACATTCCTCAGGAACATTATTCGTGTCCTGAACACAAAATTTCTGTCCGCCACAATGTTTTTCCAGTTGCGAAACAAGGCAACAAGCGATATTGTCGCCACAATTCCTCGTTTTGTCAGGCTCTAAGAAACACTGATGAATTGTTGAGAGAGAAGTTTCAAGGATATCCCACTTTCCATGCTAAGGTGACTTCCTAAGCATGGAAATTGATTCAAACTTTTCCTTTAATCACAATTTCCTTAATTCAAATTTTTGTCCGCAACAATCATGCCGTGTTTTGCCACAATGAGCAATATCAAAGTACATAGTGTTGCCTTGTTTTACCACGATGAGCAACATCAGAGGACACAATGTTGCCGTGTTTTGCCACGATGAGCATGTAACATTAGATGACACAATGTTGTGTTTTGCCACAATGAGTAACATCAGAGGACACAATGTTGTGTTTTGCCACAATGAGTAACATCAGAGGACACAATATTGTGTTTTGCCACGATGAGCATGCAACATCAGATGACACAATGTTGTGTTTTGCCACAATGAGTAACATCAGAGGACACAATGTTGTGTTTTGCCACAATGAGTAACATCAGAGGACACAGTATTGTGTTTTGCCACGATGAGCATACAACATCAGATGACACAATATTTCCACTTAATCACTAAATCAACCGAAATGTGTACTCGTTTTGCCATGGCTTTCGATGTTGTAAAGGTCCTCTTCAAACTAGCCCAACTGAAAAATTTAAGATTGAGCGGTCGAAGTAAGGTCTGACGAAGATTCAAGGAAATATGGAAAATAATGTAGCGGCTTTGCTTCCGATCAATTGTACTAAGATATTTCAAAGATACTATTAAAATTAAAGGTATACCTTCTTATCTTATCAACCAAGGTTTTGTATTTCCATTCCCAAGCGTACATCTTCACAGCTCTTATTCCAGATATGATCTCACTCATTACTGCTAATCGCGTATCTGTTACTTTGGCTTGTTTAGATCTTATGTTAGCAAAGACTTTTGAGAGAATCAAAATCACTGCCATCAACAAGAACATCATTAGCAGACCAGATAATGACTGCCAACCAATCATTAGAGACAAAGATAAAACTACTCCTATGAAAACAAACGGAATTGTTATTGCTTCCTCTAATGACCTGCACAATTCTTCCATTCTTTTGGCGTCATTGGAAACTAGATTCACCAATTGGCCTGAGCTGAACTCACAAAGATCGCTTCGTCTAGATTTCGTGATCTGAAAATTAAAAATAGGACAAATTAGTACGTGGACAAAATGGACTGACAAAAAGATGATCTTGCATTGTAAGATTTCTTTGTCTCGTACCTTTTTATGGATCAACCCAATTAATGCTATCTTCAGTCTAATTCCCATCGACAGTGTCAAGTAATCAGAGTGGTGGTAACAAAAGACCCTTACCAGGCTTACAATACCGATACCAGCGACTATAGCAACTGAAACGTGGATCTTATCCATGAAGGACGAATCTTCCAGGAACTTAAGATAGAACCATACTAAAATTGCCAAACCAAACTGCATTGAATTGTCGATCATCTTAAGAAAAGTAACGAGGATAAAATCTTGGGGGAATAGTTTCCACATGGCCTTCCATAATCGAGGTTTTTTGCCCATCTTTTCTGCCTTATTCATTTCATCCATCCATAGTTCGTGCAGGTCATTCACTAAATCTTGTGCCTTGTTCTCATCAGAGAGTTCAAACAGATCATCACCAGTCAGAGGTCGTTTGTAGCCGAGCTTTAAGAGTCTATTCATCCAGGCAAAGAAAAGATATGAGAACAAACCAGCTTTAGTTTCAGACTTGTCTGCTTCAGAAATACGTTCATATTCTCTATCCATTTCTGTAATGTTTAAGAATCTGTAATTGAGAAGGAAAAAGAATCATTACATTACGTGCTTAAATAAGAGTGAATGCAAAATTTCTCTTCTGGGGAAGAGTTGATGTTCATTGTTTATTTCACACAGATAATGCAAATAGAAAACAACAGTTTAGCGTTTAACAATGATGGAAAATAATATGTGATTCAGACAACCTATCCAATAACATTTACTACTACTTTGCGTCCAATGATGGCTGATATTACAACTGAGGACCGCAGAGGGAGCCGAATACAGAAAACGTCAAAACGTCCAACTTCAATCTCTACTATTCATTCTTAAGTTTTACCCGAAATCCGTCAATACTTTAAAAGTTAGAAAGCCCAAGAAGAGCAAGAAATAACTGAGAAGAAATCAATATGTGTTTTTGCAAAAGCTTTTTTCTCGATTTTAAATTTAAAGCATCAAAACTAATTTACTAAAAAGTCAGGAGCATGCGCAGAGAAGGGTTGCATGGGTTTCGGAGCCCCCTTCTTGGCAAACAAAGTGGGTCGCCCTTCACTGTTCGGAACGCGTTACCTAATGGATGAGACAAACAAAAAACAATGCAACAAAAACAAATGCAAAGATAAGAACCTATTGAAGCCATTGCTGTGAAGAACGAATCATATCGCATTTTGCAAATCAGCGAAGGACTGCTGAACAAAGCATTTGACTCATGAGAGTATAATATAGGAATATATAGTGGTAACCCCACCCCCCAAAAATACGGTGAAAATTGATAGTTAGGAATGTTAGGAATGAAGAAAATAAAGATATTTGATGAATGAATAGATAAATGCAATGATGGGAACGAATGAATTTTAAAATGGTTTTATCAAGAAATGCTGGAAAAGTTGAATGAGTATTATGAACTGTTGATTTTGACAAACAGTGCTTTGCACGTTTGGAAGCGAGATCACCTGGTGGGCAATGAGGTGTGACTATTGTTTATAATGTCTTATGGAATAGCCCTTTTGCATTATGATGTCATTTACTACCAAGACCAGGATGCTCTGCTCATTTTCTTTTGTTGTATAATTAGTACCAATTGTCTTACTATTCTCATAAAGGAATGATATAGGACTGCACATTTGGTCGCCTGTCTGCAAGGCTGGTGAACACCTGTTCAATTATGGGTGTTTGCATTGTGTGTAGCATTGGCTTTCTTTACTACCATTATTGTTACAGTGCGACTGTGACCCTTGAAGCTTGATGTTTTGTTTACAGACTAGTATTTCAACTGTCATCTATTGAAATACTGGGAACAAGTTTATTGGTCTAGAAAAACATTCCTCCTATTTATGGCAAAGACTAAATGGAAGGCAATAAGTATAGTGTAATTGGTAAATTATGAGCCCTAAACGTGTTATGACAGAAGAAGACTGCACTAAGGCCTTTGACAACTTCTAGTCACTATATAGAGAAAGCCAGTTCAACTAGAAACCGTGGCCAGCCGTTTCGGCCTTTTGGGCCTCGTAAGCACAGTGCATCTAGAGAACTGGCTGGATCCCACCAAATAGGAAATAAGATTTACTTTATAGGGCTCAAAGGCAGGGTTTGAAATTCGCATACATTTACCCGCCAAAATGCTAGTTGATTTTCATTTCTGCTTGAAGACAACAAGTGAACTCACATTTTTTGCATTTTGATATTTGCCTTATTTACATAAACACACGATTATATGATGCTTCAATTTGCTGGTAGATTTCAAGGCCACAAGCATTTTTTAGCTTGCTACTTAAAAAATAAATTTTGAACCCTGAAAGGTTAAAGAAATCTACAAAAATTAGATGTAAGTGCCATTTTCGTAAAACAAGGAATTTGATTGACAGCTGTTGAAACACTAGTTTGCAAACCAAGACATGAAGCTTCAAGGGTCACACTTCAATGATAACAGTAGTAAATCAATGATTTTATTTGAATGTGATCCAAGGAATACTGATTATGTTTGAATTGAAAAATTCTTTAACTTTGACAAAATCATCTTCATTTTGAGGTTTTATTCAAAACTAAGAGTATGTTCTAGACAAACACTATAAATATTTTATTCTGAAAGTACTTTGCATTTTTCAAAATAAGTGATAAAAAAATAATCAATTTATCAGCGCTCAAGGTCAAAAAGGTTGCTATCACAGTAAATTACAAAGTTCTGAGGAATACAAAGAATAGTACACAAGACTGAGTACAAAAGGAATACAGAAGGAGAGTGCAGACAATTGATTTCTGAACTGAGGAATACAAAACAAGAGTACAAAAGGAATACAGGAGAGTACAGAAGGGTACAAGAGAAACTGTACAGAAGAATGTAGATGATTGATTAAAACTGAGGAACACAGAAGAAGAGTACAAGAGGAACATAGAAGAGAACAAGCAGAACACAGAAGAGTACAGACAATTAATTATTATATAATTGAGGAACATAGAAGAGTACAGACAATTAATTATTATATAATTAAGGAACATAGAAGAGTACAGACAATTAATTATTATATAATTAATCAGTGAGTTTGAGTGTTGTGTGTATAGAATATTGAATGTAGTGGTAGTGTGTGTGGAGAGTACACGGCCCCACAAGCTGCAAGCTTTAAACAATCTACCGTGTATAAATAAAAAGATTATTATTATTATTATTATTATAATTGAGGTGCACAGAAGAAGAGTACAGATGATTAATTATTATATAACTGAGGAACACAGAAGAAGAGTACAGACAATTTATTATTATATAACTGAGGAACACAGAAGAAGAGAACAGACGATTAATTATTGTATAACTGAGGCTGCGTTTACATGGTACCAGATTTGTTTGAAACCAGTACAAAATTGGTCAAGTTAGGCCTTCTGTTTACACAGATCTGCTGTGATCTGGACTAGTTCTGTACCACTTGACCAGTCAATTTTTTTAGACCTGCAAACAACATGCCTAACATTGGTACAATAAAGTACCAAATTTGTCCGGTTTTCGTGTAAACACAGTAAACTGGCTCTCTTTTAGTCCGTTTGCACTGTTTGGCGTGTGTCCCAGTTGGGTAGCATGGGTGGTCTATGCTGTTAAGGCTTCATCCTCTCACCAATGTAAGGCTTTGGTGCAAGGGGTCTGTGGTTCAAGCTCAGCGTGTGTAGTCTAATATGCGAGTTGAGTTTGTTTGATGTGTTGTTTTCTCCTATGCTACGAGGGTTTTTCTCCGGGTTCTCTGGTTTTCCTCCCTCCATAAAAATCAACATGTGAGTCGAGTGTTGTGTGTAAAAAATAGTAAATGTAGTGGTAGTGAGTGTGGAGTATGCAGGCCCACATCAGTTGATAGCTGCCAGAATAATCAGCCTGCTTTAACAAATAAAAGATTATTATTATTACTACCATTCTCATTGAAGTGCAACCATTGAAGTCTCGTTTGCAAACTATCATTTCAACAGCTATCAATCAAATAACTTTTTTTACAAAATCAGCACTTACATGAAAATTTTGGTAGATTTCTTTTATACCTTATAGCCTTTTTTTACAGTAAATCTTAATATCCTCAATTGTAAATTTTGGTCGGAAATAGAAGGAATGTTTTTCTAGCCTGATAAACTTGCTCCCAGCATTTTGATTGACGGCTGTAGAAATGCTAGTCTGTAAACAAGACCTCAAACTTCGAAGTCGCACTTCAACGAGAATGGTAGTAAAATCTGGCTATCTAGGTTACCCTAGAGAAGCTTTGAGAGATCTAGATCAAGCCTTGAATATTCAGTATTGTTTTACTTGCTTGTTAGACTCTGACATCTTCGAACTGCTATCTTCAGAATCAGACACATCTGTAACGGTGGAAGTACTTCCTAGATAACTATTCGTAGAAATGTCACAGCTTTCTAGACCATTTGACATTGCTTCTACTGCAGGAGATTCGGACCAAATTTCGGCGCATTCATCATACAAAACAGCAACTATTCTTCCACCACCACTGCGCCTTCTTGAGTCGATGGCCTTTCGGAACGAAGTTTTTATCCTTTTGAGCTTTACAATAATCCTGTCTTTTGTAAAATCAATTGTATCTTGGCTGCGTGGAAATGTTTTATCGTTCGGGTCAATGTCCATAGGGTATCGTTCGAGAAAACATGCCAGGATATCTTCGTATCTGGACCGGACTGTTTCCCAATCAAGACCTTTCGACTCTTTTTCTGTTTTGTATACAGTAACCACTTCTAAAAGAAGGGAAACTTCTTCATCTGTCCAAGAAAAGGCTTTTTTCCCCTCGTTTGACGATTTCCTTTTTTTGGCAGCCATTTTTTGTTGACCCACGTGAGGTTAGCACATGCGCGAATGGCAAATCATCTGACATATTTCACTGCATTTTCATATCGTACCGGTACCGTGAAAAGGCAGCACGGACCGCATTCAAATGAACACGATTCCGTATAAACAGAAATCAACCGATACAATTTTGTACCGGCTTCAAATTTATCCGGCACCGTGTAAACGCAGCCTGAGGAACAAAGAAGAAGAAGACCACAGAAGATTACAATAGGAATAAAGGACAAGAATCTAGCTGCAAAGTGTGACGTCATTCGAGCGAAATATAGACTTCCGTGTCCAAATATAAAATCATTTCTGCAAAGATGTTTAAAATATGGTTGTCGGAGAAAGACAATAAATCTTAGGATCAAGTTATTGCAAGATTTTAGCGTTCTTTTTTAGAGGTTGGACCCGGAAATACGTCACACTTTTGGAGCCCTTTTAAGATTAATGGTTTTCATTCAGTGTTTTCCGATCTGTCTTGTATCGTTACGTCATACCTTCAACTTGATCAAACATTGAAACATAACTTGTAAATAAAAGCCGATAATAAGTTTAAAGAATGAAGCTACGATGACGATTAAACTCCCGGTTTCGCCGCGTTCAGGACGGTTAATTTACCGAGACTCATCGATATACATACGATTCATTGACATCCACTTATTATGATAATTGAGCCACGTAAAAATTGAAATTAGAGTGGTTTCACTTAACCCGTAAAACAAAACCTAATAGTTAGAGTGTATAAGTCTAGAGGCCATTCATTTTTTTATGCCAGGGGGTGGCCCGGCAAGAATTAGGGGGTCACGATAAATTCAGTCCACTCAAGACCAGAAAAAATTGTATTATCTATATTTTCAATAACGTCTAGAGGGGTCATGAAAATTTTTTTTGGAAGAGAGTCATGAGGTTATATAACCCACCCTCTGGCATAATGGTCCCTTATAGATAAATAAATAGTCTAAAATGTAATTAGTCTACTTATGCGTATTAGCTAGTCTTCTATCTATTTTATGGGTTAATTATAAATGAAATCACTTTTATACGAATGAAACTATCTAAATGCACTAATTTACAAGAATATAGGAGGCAAATTACAATCAAGGTAACGAAAGTTTCTGAATTTATTTAAATGCCCTGATAATATGCATTCTTTCTACAATTTTTTGATCAAGTAATTGTGATTCAATAAAGTAAAGTTTCTATGATCATAATTGTATAATAATAATATAGCAAAGTCTAAAATCATAGCTCTATCCTCTCTCTAACTCTCGTGCGATTAAGATGGCGATGTTGATTCACATTCTTAATTAGTTATCTATTATTTACAGCAAGACTAATAATTGTGAGTTACTGTGATCGTCCGGGTGAGTGTAGTCTTGAGAAAGACTGTTGTACCATCTACTGTCTTTCATTCCCTCACTGTACTCTGAAGATGATTTCCGCCCAGGTTGTCGAACGTCAGTCTCCACCAACAACAGTCTTTCTCAAGACTACCCTCACCCGGACGATCACAGTAACTCACAATCTACTACTCCTGGGTTCAAGCCATTTACTCTTAAGACTAATAATTATTAATCAAATTCCACAAAATCCTTTCGTTTCAAAATAAATGTCCTTTTAAATCGATAAATATTTGAAATTTAACATTATTTTTGAACTTAAAAGACTCATCTTGGATCGTGAACAGAGTACAATGAACCATAGAATTACATTAAGGGAATCGCTTACTAAAGTTTGTAATTTTAAAAAGCGTCGAAGACAAAAGAAAAACATGCCAGACTTGCATTTTAACTACTTACATTGATATTTCAGTTAGTGCCAAATATTTATTTTGCTTGGTATTCTTCGATCCTTCATGCTTGTCCTCGCTGTCCCTTTAAATGAGCAATCGTAATCACTATATATTCCTTAAAACATGCGCATATTTTAGTCAACCTCTGCTAATCACCGCACAGTGATTTGTAAACAACGTTAAAAACTTTAGTCTATTGCAGTTTTTCTTCTTTACCATGAAACAAATACTTTTGCAAGTATTTCTTTCGTTTGGTTTGTCGTTCCTCGTAATTTAGACCATATTTTGTGATTCAGTGTTTGTATTTGTCTGATCAAGGAACCGTGAATAAATACCGTCAACATCGTATAAATTAGTCCATCCACACGTTGATAAAGTACATCGTGGTAAAACAAAAACTGCCTCCACACGTACAGATTCGTTCTAATATGAAGAGGCTTACCTTATTGCACCTGATTCTTATGGCCAATTAGATCACGACCAACTGGCAATGGAAAAACTCAAGAAGTTAGTAAAGTTTTATCTAAAGTAGATGAAAATTTGCATAAACTGTCATGCGTTACTTATGTCATATTTCTGACGTATGAGATCAGTGAAGTAGAAATAAATCTTTTTCTACCTCACCTACAGCAGGGACGTCGAGACGGGAGTCTGGGGGAGAGCTATAGCCCCCAACCTTTAGCCAAAAACTTTTATTAGGGGTTTTCACTGTGACGTCACAAAATCTTAAAAATTTATCTTTTAGTTTTATCTAACATTGGAGTCAATATTCAAAATTACCACCTAGATATTAGTAAAAATGCGAAGTTTCGTGAAGACCGGCAAATTTTGCCTGCCAACACACATTTCTTTGTAAATTTTCGCGTTTTCAAAAAAACATATCGGAAAGACTTTACACGCGATCTTCACAAAACTTCGCACTTTTACTAATATCTGGGTGATGATTTTGAATATCAACTTCTTTTTAAGATTAAACTAATTTTTAAAAAGTGTGACGTCACATGAAAAACCTTCAATACAAGCCTACTAAATTTTCCAATCTCAGCCACCCCACTTTTTCAGTCATCCTTCTTTCTTAGCCCCCCCAGATTTTAAAGGAGCTGCGACGCCCTTGTATAGTGAACATCATACAACATGACCACCACGTATAGCGAACATCATCCAACATGCATATGGCCACCACTTTTATTCCCTTAGGAATGATTACAAACCACCTATAGTGAACATTATCCAACATGACCACCACGGCTTTTATTCCCTCAATAATGATTGCAAACCACCTGTAGTGAACATCATCCAACGTGACTACCACTTTTATTCCCTCAGGAATGATTGCAAACCACCTATAGTGAACATCATCCAACGTGACTACCACTTTTATTCCCTCAGGAATGATTGAAACCACCTATAGTGAACATCACCCAACATGACCTCCACTTTCATTGCCTTAGGAATGATTGTAAATTACTTATAGTGAACATCATCCAACATGGCCACCAGTTTTATTGCCTTAGGAATGATTACAAACCACCTATAGTGAACATCATCCAACGTGACTACCACTTTTATTCCCCCAGGAATGATTGCAAACCACTTATAATGAATCTTCCAAAATGCTGCCGCTCGTACTCGTAAGCATGACATAACTCGCACTCCCATTTTAATTGATCACGCTTCACTGGCTTCCTGTTAACCAAAGAATTAATTACAAAATCTTGCTACTTAGAGTGGATTTAGGCACACTGTTGAATAGCTAAATTTAACTAAATTAGATAAGTTATTTACTAATTATGGTAACGTCACATACTAGTAAATTGAAAATCACGTGCCATAATAATCTAAAATCCGGGGGACGCGCTCATCGCACGAACAGTGTTTAATAGATCAAGAGAACTGCAAAGACAGAATTTAGATGAATTTCTGATGTGTGTGGAATCGATTATCAACCGAAATTTACAATTAATACAGGATCGGTAAACTTGTTGCTTACTCGAACTTCACTCGATGGCAGATTCATCTCAACTTAATTTTCTTCTTCTTTCCTGCACTCTACCAAACTAAAAATAAACAGTACAACTACAAACGTTGCTGTGAGCGGGCATTTATTTCTCAACATAATTAGCCGTTAGCCAGTTAGCGCAATTTTCAACGGTTGGCGCCCATATTATCGGCTTCGATCTTGTTCGAACTCGACGAAAATCAGCATTCCTTGTAGGCTTTCTACTTTTATTCCTTTACACAAGGACAAAACTTTTGACAAGTTTATTTTTGTAAGTTAGAATATTTGACACGTTAATAAAGTACTTAAGCTTACTTTACTTATTTCTACAACAATTTTCAACAATTCAACGGCTAGGTTTTTATTGAATGTTGAAAGTTGCAGACGACTGAAGTCCCCCTGATTTGAACGACCGTTGGTTGGCGGCATTTCACTATTTTGTGACGTCACATAGGGTCTAACCAACTTACTACATTTACTAAATTTATCTAACTATTCAACAGTGTGCCTAAATCCACTCTACCTTTAAGTCTCTTAATGGTCTTGCACCTTATCTCTCTGAATTAATAACACAGGGAGCCCGGCTTTCTAGTTTTTATCCAACTTGTATCAATGAGTTTCCCGTGGTTAGAGATCGTTTACTGAACAGTGGTTCTGTAGTTAGGGGATCGCTTTTCAGGGTGATGTAACCTAAGTTGGTTAAAGCTCAACGGCCGTTTTTATAGTATAATAGCCTGGAACTTGATATTGGATTACAATTCAAATAAACGTATGTAACGCATTCTCTAGTAAACGGTAAGAAATTGCGATTTAATGAAAAAAAGTTAGTTCCTTACATCTCAGATGCTGTAATTCTTGCAAATTTTTTATTGTTTTGAAGAAGAAAAACAAGGAAATCTTTATTTTCCAGTGTTGAGTGTTTATGACCGCCATGTCGATAATAATAATAATAATATACTTTATTTGAAATTTCGCCATGTCGAAAATTTGTTTATGAACTTTCCTTCGTATACGACAAAAAAAGAAGTTGTAGCATTTAAGGTAGTTCGGGACCCTTGCTACTGCGCACCCTGCTCGCGCACGGCATTTTCATAGAAAATCAAAATATTA
>JANTNT010092984.1:0-11284 GCA_024752375.1 Entacmaea quadricolor
TATTCATCCATCGCACAATAGAACAATAGCATAAACAATAGAGAACAATACTGGCCGTAGGTGTTGATTACCCTAAATCATGACCGGTTTATAATTTAACCTTGGATCGGTCTATTAGTATCCTTACTGAGAATTTAAATCATTGGCAAAAATTGTCTAATTTATGACTTTGCATAATATATATAAGCGTATAAACGTAATAAAAATGTGATAAATAATAAGCTTAATAAAATCGAAACAATTTCAGATCGATCAAGCAAACTTACATAGTCATTGCCCCAGTCCTTCCTGCGTTTGATACCTTTTTCTTCTCTTTTACCCTCAAATATAAGTTTTTTCTTCTCTCCTTCCATTATGCTCCATTAGGGACGTAGATCTTTTTCTATTAATTCATTATAATCTTTCATATTCAACCAACATCAGCGTAATGTTTTCAAAAACAAAATAAATAAATTTTCGCGCTTTATTACAGCGGAACCAACGTGGAGAGCATGCGTATCTTTCCATTTCCTGTCGCTATGGTAACGCAATAAGCTGCTCAGTACAGTTTGTCTTGTTTTACTTTCAAATTTTGAACTTTTTTCGCATTTCATTAAACAGAATATCGTCTTTTTAAGCATTGATATTGTACTCTATTGAATTTCCTAAGTGATGTCTGATTTTGAAGACGAGGAGGGAGTCGATGAGCCGGTTTTGGACGACGAAAACGAGGAAGAAGATCAGGAGGATGAGGTTTGATTTTTACTATTTTTCCTGCCTACTGCCTTAGTCTTGCATTTATGGATACAAATCTTATTTTAGTATACAGTTTAGTATATACTTTTAAGTTTACAAATGGCATATCTTTTGTTAAAAAGATAAAGGAATAATGTAAGCTCATCTTAATTACGGTTAGAAAGATCTGATGTTTATCTATAACACTTTAAATTAAGGAGGCTCGAAAGGGTATTTAGTTTTGGCGTAGACTCATCACAGTGATCTAAAATCTCTTTTCTGGCTTAGTACATAACAGAAAGTAAACCTGTCAAATCAAAGTACATGATGTAAGGATTCGAATAAATGGGAAAATATGACACAAAACGTTGCTATGACAACAAAAGAAAACTGATAAGATGACTAAATTTTACATTCAAAAAATCATAACTTAATAACCACTCAGTTTGCTAAAAGTCAGCATATTTTAACTTTGTAACCTAATCTTTTTTCTTTTTTTTTTAATACATGTACCTTTTAATAATCTATATACACTATTTACAATTTAGCATTACAATAAGAGTTAAAGGAAAGAAAGAAGAAAAAAAAAAACATGTACATATAAATTTTTTCATTTTGCCTATTGTTTCTACATCTAAAAAGTTATTATTATTCTTGCTTTTTTTAACAAAATCTACTTTGCATGTTTTCCTAAAAGTCTGTTTTATATAAAAATTCTTTAGCATTTTTTTTATAAAATTTGTTATATTTTGCTAAAAAGGTGCCAAAACCTTCTATTTTGGGAAGTGTTTCTATCATTTTGCTGTTCCATATAAAAAATCTAGCTATTAAAAAATGGAAGTATGGCAGCGTATTATCAAATTTTTCTGGTCTCAGACCCAGCACTACATTAGTTTAATTGTTTTATTTATTTGGTTTTTTTTAACCATTCTTTAAAATTTGACCAAAAAAGATTGGTTTCACTACAGTGATAGAATAAATGTATCAGAGTTTCTTTTTCTGTTTTGCAAAAGGTACACAAATCGTTTTGTGTTTTGCCAATTTTGTATTAAAAGTTGTTTGTTGCCTGCAGTCTTCTATGTAATAATTTAAACTGAAAAATTATAAGTTTTGTTATTTAAGTACAACAAAAAGGTGATTTATAAATTTTTTCCCAGTTCATATCTTCTTTGGAAATACCACAGTCTCAGCACCATTTTTGTTGACTTTTTTCGGGGCAAATCTGTTTAGATTGAATTAATTTTTGATAAACTAATCTGTTTGCTTTTTTCACTTTGACAAATTTAACCAAAAACTGTTCATGTTTTACATCAGTTTCAAATGGTTGAAATTTCTTTTTTAATAATTTTATGGACAAGATCAATCTGTGGAAAGTAAGGAAATTTGTTTTTATATTTAAAGATTGTTGGAAATCTGGAAAGCTGGAAAGCTGTTTTGTAACCTAATCTTTCATTTTGATAAAGAAGAAAAAACTAGAGAATACATAAAAATTAACCATATCACTTTTAAGAGGTTCCTCTTTACAGAATTTTTTATTTTTTGTTCACAGTTTTTAACATTCAATAGGTATACGTCATTCTTAAAGCCTGCACACGTTCATAGAAAACCCTTTCAAGCCTCCTTTAGCAAAACTTTAGCTTAAAAATTTTAAGTTGTCCCAGCTAGATTAAACTTTAACTTAAATTTAAGCTTAATTTTTATAAAGTTCAAACACAATTTGTTGACTGTAGATTAACTGTCATTAATTAGAAAACTCTAGAAAATCCATTGACTGAGGAAATGCTGGCTGAGAGTTTGTCACTGCTTTGTAAAACTGGTAATGGTTTGGCTCATGCATATGTCAGGCTGGATGTCCATGAAAAGTAAGTTGTGCATTGTATTTTTTCAATACAATCATGTTGTATTGCAACTCCAAAACCTTGGGCAATTAGAAATATTTTATAATTAGGAACTTTGACGAATTAAGATAGTTCATGACCCATAGATCCTGCAAACTTTGTCTACAAGGAGAAGTACGTATATAAATTAAGTCAAAATATGAAATAAAAAGGGGGGTCACCTTATTTGTTTTTGACTTAGAGGGTGGTCTTAGGTGGGTTTTCACCTTTTTTTTTCTAAAAAACTCTTTGTCATATTAGCAGGAATAACAAGCAATTTTAATTAACTACAATAATAATAAATGTTTTTCTGCTTGACAATCCTAAAACAATCTATCGTTTGCTTTGTATTTTCCCCGTCAAGCCATAAAGAAGCTACCAAAATCTCCATTTATTGGTCAAATAATGGCTACCTCAACATCTCGTAAATGGTGGTTATCAACTTCAGGGAAATTTCTGAAAAATCCTGCCAATAATGTTAATTTTTTCCTGTAATTTAGAAAGCTTATAAAATTGCAAGCTTGAAATTTTGATAAAAACAGGGGTCACTGTACTAATTAAAGTGCGACTGTAAATTATTAAAAATCGAGTGTTTTTGGCAGGTGGGACTGGGTACTAGTGACTTAGCAACTATTCCTCTTCAGTACACAGTTTTTTAAACATACAACATTGATAAATCACATTTTTGTGATAAAACGTGATGCAACTTTTATCTATTATTTTGATTTTCTATAAAAATTTGGTGTGCAAGCAGGGTGTGCAGTAGCAAGGGTCCCAATCTAACCTTAAAATGCAGGTTCCCTAACAACAAGGTTATGGGGACATTTCTGATTGGTCAAAGTACAATGTAAACATTATTTATAAATATTTCTTAGTGCCCATGGCTCTAATTCAGGTCATACAATAACATTAATTCTTTAGAAGTATTACAGATGTCAATTAGTATCTGCATTATATACAACTGGATATAAAACAACTGCACATTTCTACCACATAGAGTAAAGTCATTTAACCCATAAAATAGATATTAGCCTACCAGTAATACACTTTTATAGACTCCAATTTCTTTGTTTTCTGTGTCTATTTGACTATTACACGCCAAGGGAGCATTCATTTTTTTAGAAGGGGAGTGGTCCAGAGGAATCTAGGGGTGGGTCACCAATTGTTTTATTAGTAGCATTTTAAGAGGGTCATCATTATTTTCCTTCTTGAAAAAAATGTTGGAGTAAAAACACAATGTCGTGAGGGGAGGGATTATGACTTTTTTCCTCTACTTTTTGGGGAGGGTCACAAATTTTTATTCAACACCCAAAACATTGAAATGTCAGGGAACCAAATTCATTATTTCTGCTGTTTGAGCATGATGCAATCAATGATTGACATCATTTTGCATTTAATCTTGAATTGAGACTGACTTCCTTTACACTGGCAAATTAAAAAAAAGCCAGATTTATGAATTTTGAAAATGTTTGAAAAATTTTGACTACTAAAACTTTGAAGTCACCACCTAATGTTATGTTGGTGGGTGGTACAGTTTTCAGTGTTATATTTGTTGAGAGGATCTTCCCCTCCTCATGCCAGCTTTGATGGGTTGGTCTCTTTGTTAACAGTGTCAAAAAAGTTTAAACAGAACTCCATTTAAACCCGTCTAAAGTTCAATCATTTCTTGGTATGTAGGTATCACGCTTAATATAGATTGTTTCTTACAATTTTAATTAAACAAAAAGACCAAGCTTTCGGACAAGCTGTCCATCTTCAGGGTCAATATGGAATTATGAGTGCACGCTAACAATTTTTACCTGATGTTTATGTGCGAGCAAAATAATTGAAATGGTTAATAGAGATAGAAAGAAAGAAATAATAAATAATATAAACATTAATAAACAAATAAACAAACAAGATAGATGAATTATTTTCTATTAATTAAAGATACTACAGCTATAGATAATTGTCTGGGATTATTCTCCCATTGTCTCTGTTACTTTGAGAGTTCTTGTTTTTGGATATGAGCCATGCTTCCAACCATTTCCTTTGTGTCCATCATGGTTCTTAAACTATGATGGTTGTGAAGTCAATTGTATGTCACTGTCATTGTTTGCATGCTCTGCTAAGGCAGACTGGTCCCATTTATCAAGACTTACTTTGGACATACATTCTTTCCATCTCGTCTGTAAGGCTCTTCCCTTTTCTCCAATGTATGCAGAGTTTGCATGGGATCTGCCATAGAGTCAACTCCCATTTTTCTGATCATCAGGAATCGCATCTTTTGGTCTTGAAAGTAGCTGTTTTAAAGTTGTGACAGGTTTTGCTGTAGTCTTGATGTTCTGTGACTGTAGTATTCTTAGTGACCCTGAAGATGGACATTTTGTCTGAAAGCTTGGTCTTTTTGTTTAATTAAAACCGTAGAAGAAACAATCTATATCAGCCTAAAGTTGTTGAATTGGATATAAATGCTGTATAGAATAATAATAATTTGTTTATAAATAAATAAAAATGTATCAAAAATATTAGTCTATATACTGGCAACAGTAGCACACTTTGTGCCATAAGTGTTCCTTAACTTCCAACATGCATAAGAGGGCATACTTTATTTTGTATTGTTAAAGACACTCATGCATGTTGCAACTTCAGCTGATTGAGCTCACAATTTATATTTCTTATATTGTAATTAAACCCATTCTGTTGGCTAATTAAGATATCAGATGTCTGAGGAGGAGAAATGATCAATAAAAGAACAGATCAGCCAAGAATTAAGCAGGGCATATAATTATGTGAATAAATGATAAATAGATAGGCAATTTTTAAAGAGGGTAAAGACCTGTATTAGCTATACAGAGATACTAACATCCAGCCATCTGATTCTGAAATCAAATCGGAATTTTGAAATGTTCATTTTTGCGGAGGGAGGAAAACTGGAGAAAAACCCTCAAAGCTTTAGGGAGAGAACCAACAGCAAGTCTCTACTCACATGTTGAGTCAAACCAAAGTCATATTGGTGAGTGCTCTCAGTATTGTACTCTTCCCATGTGACATTTTGAGGAACATTTATCATCCAAGGACTTCTAGACATTGTACAGTTGTTTAAACTTGAAATATTAAATTTCAGAGAGCTGACAGATATCAGTGTTCTCAATTGCTTCATCCATCTCAGATATGTGGTATGTAACAAAAATATAGAGTGCAAAAAATCAATTCAGTTATTGAATGTGCTACAGTGTACATGTATCACTAGCCCATTCTCGTTATAATATAATTTAGTCATTTAACTTCCAGGTTTTAGCATTTCATTTTCTGAATTTTCTTGTTGTTTTTCTACTTCTGATTAAAGCTTAAGGGCACAACAACTTTTTTTATTCCCTTCCCCTATTATCAACCACACTAAAGATGTAAGAAGAGTATTCAAGGTGGTAATTTGGAAAATCTGAAATTCTTAGATACAATTGTCAGTGAAAATAGAGACTCTGGTCCTATTGTAAAAAATCTGAGACTTTGAAATTCAGTTATATTTTGGTGAGACTCTAATTTCTTGCCCCTATCAACCACCCCTGGCATCAAATCTTCCAATTCACATTCAACTATATTAAGCTTTGGCCACCACTCTTTTTGGAGTGTAAAAAAACTGTTGGCCCCATGCCTTACCAACCGTGCTAAAAATATTATCCCAGTACACTCCATTCAAAACATGACGATTCTTACTTCATCCACTTTTATGGTGGATCAAAACCTGAACTCCTAATCTAATGTAATAATTGTTTAATCTAATGTGATGATTTATCGTTCAATTTAATGTAGGATTTAAGTGGAAACCAGCTGAAGGATATTTCTCCTATCAACTCTCTTACTCATCTGTTGACTCTTAAAGCAGATCGTAACTCATTGCACTCTGCTAAACTAGATGAGGTAAGCTCAGAATAAGTATCTGTCAAGTGTAGGTCAATCACTTCTTAATTTCTTCTACAGTTATTTTGATAATTTTTTCAGACATTGACCCTTTCCTTCAATCCCCCTCCTTGTCACACTCATTCCCTTTCCTTTCTCCAATTTATCTTCTTCCAAATTCAGGGCTTGAAATAGCTGCCTGCCAATGGCCAAATGTCAGTTCAAAGTTAAAATTTGGCAGGCAAAAACAATGATGAATTGCTACATGTAAATCAGATAATAAAATGGCAGCTGAAATTTGCTTGACCTGCAAAAAAACAAAAGAACTGTGTCAGGCCAAATTTTTTTCCTTTTTCAAGCCCTGAAATTCCCTTCCATCCTCCCTCCTTGTCACACTCAATCACATTCCCTTTCCTTTCTTTGCAAATTTATCTTCTTCCAAATTCCCTCCTATCCTCCCTTCTTGTCACACTCATTCCCTTTTTTTTTTCTTCTCTCATTTTCTTCTTTCCATTTCCCTCCTATCCTCCCTTCTTGTCACACTCATTCCCTTTCCTTCTCTCATTTTTCTTTCCAATTCCCTCCTATCCTCCTTCCTTGTCACGCTCATTTCTTTTCCTTCCTTCTCCCACTCATTTCTCTTTCAAATTCTCTCCCATCCTCCCTCTCTGACACATTCATTCCATACCTGCCATTTCCCCTCCAGTTTCTCCTTTACCCAATCCCCTCCATGACATTTATGTTGATAATTTTCTAATAGACATTGACCCTTTTTATTTCTTGTCCCACCAAATCCTGACCCTTCCCTTTTCTCATCTTCCAAATTTCTCTTTCCTAAATTTCATTGACAATCAAAAAATTAAGTGATTGTTTTGCAATACAGTTAAAAATGCTGGTAAGAAGAACCTAGGATTTAACAATCTGCTGGCAAAATTTGTCATTTTAATTAATACTCCAAAATATAAGAACCATGCAGTTTAGCCAAGAAAAATCAACAGGTTCTTATATGTGGGGTCAGACTACATTTTCATAATCATTTTGACCTAAAGTCTGGCTTTAATAAAATAATTAATAAATAATGTTATACAACCGTTGTTGAAAACTGCTCTAGCCGTTAACCCAGTTTTGTTAGAGTTTTGGTAAATAAATAACTATTATAATATGAAGGACATTTATAGCAATTTCTTGTTATCAAAAACATGCAGTATCCTTCTTCATTAAAAAAAAATAAGAACCTATTTAGCCTAACCATCCAATAAGTACTCGATAAGTACTCCAAACTATAAAATCTATTTTGCAAAACTTTAAAAAATCTAGGTTCTTCTTCGCAGCATTTTACTATAACATAATATCATTGATTCCCAATTATAACAGTCTTTTTACATGGTGTATCTTTTAGCTGCCATATCTACAGATTGCAAGCTTTTCCAACAATAAGATCATGGATACAGAAGGAATCAGTCATCCCTTGCTGGAGCATCTCAATTTGAATTGTGAGTCGAAGAAAAATTAATTATATTTAATTTTTATTCTAACACAGACTTGTCACACTGCCTAGAGTGAAAATAATATCACCATGAAATAGGGGATAACAAATCCTGGGGGGTACTCCCTTATATGGACTATACAGGGATGATCCACTGAACGGGTTATGGTTTTTGGAGTTTCTTTTCATGAACAGGGTATCCTTCCTGATTTTTGTCATTTTCAGGGTATCTATTTTCCAAGTAACCTTAGTCGGTACAGTCACAGTCACAGCCATAATTTCATCTTTTGTTTGTTTGCCACGATACTTGAGCTATTATTAGATCTCCTGTCATGGTGACTTGTTCAAGATGTACATTATTTTAAAGATTGGCACTACAGGATGTGACTACAGTTTTTGTCGTAAACAGGGATATAGAATTACCATACCTTTTGTCATAAACAGGGTAACTGTTTTAGGATTGCAGCAGAACACCCCCACCCAAATCCTGCTGGAGTACCCCCAGTAACAAATAGTACTAATTAACACTAAATAGGAAGTTAAACATCTTTAATTAGAAATGCAAAAGACTGTTGAGGAAGAGTATGACCTTAAAGATGTGCATAAATTAACTCCGGCACTGATTTTAGACCCTAAAAGGTACGACCACATGTTAAGGGCTACCATGAATGCCCCTTCGTAATTAATATTGGTGAAAAGTTTAGAGTTAGCAAGAAACATGGAGAAAGAGGAAATGCACTTCAAGTTCACAATGAAAGGGGTCAGCTTATTAGGACATCTTGAGTAAAGTTTGAAAACTAACCCTAAAAAGTGTGGTATCAGTTCAAGACCCTAAAAGGTATGTGAGGGTCTTGTTTTCGACGCTAAAAGGTCCGTCAAGCACCCCTATCCATTTTTTAAGGGAATCCCCCCCTGGGCATAAGAGCCTTTTATATGTACATCAGATTAAGCCTTGTATACGTACATCTATATGGAAGTCATATGACAGACTCTACTTACAACTGTACAGTTTATATTACATGTAATGAATTCATTGTTTCGTCTGCTAAATGTATACTTTCGTAATAAGAAAATAGTTAAATAAGTAAATTTAAAGAGTTTCATTTTTGGTCTACTCTTCCCTTTGCATTTCTTTTCTCTCATCAACACATGAAGAAGAATTCACATTTATTTTTTCTACAATCATTTTACTTTTATCACTATGGCTATCTTCAGTTGAGTAGGGACCTTTACAGGTTGCAAAAGTGCTTTACAGGTGTTAAAAGTGCTATCAGCAGACATACAGCTTCCAAAAGGCCATATTGCATTTTAAAATTTTTTTTAATTTTAAAATTTTGCACTCCTGGTGTTGAGGATGTCAATGTCCATCTTCTGACCTTCAAGATTTCCAGTGTATTCTCTCCCCTGCCATGGATTAAATCCTGTAACCTTTTTACCTTAATATTCTATTTTTTTCAATCCTTATCTACCAAGATTTACTAAGGCCCTCAGACAATTTAAATGCAATGGGCAGGTTTAATCATAAGAAGATAACTGATACATTAGTATCATAACTTGTATAACCAATCAAAATTTTATTATTTGGGTAGACGTACATGAAGGTATATGCCTTGAAGGACTTCCAAACTAGCATTCTATGTTTCAATGGGATCTGTAAGTTAAAGAATCCTAGTCAGCCACAATGCATAGCGAGCACAATCACCATTTTCTCTGCCACACAAAATGGCAACTCTTTGAAGATTCAATAGTAATCCACTTCAATTGATGTCATCTTAAAATACAAGAGCTTTGTTAACTAACTAGTTACCATTGAAATAATAATCTTTCATTCAACAGACTTTTTTGAATTGATGTTGATCAGAATAATCCATATTTTACTCAGTCTAAAGAATGACCTTCCATGTTTCCAAGATTATCAGTTGAATATGGCATTGCAAGTTTTTTCAAAAAATAACTGATGTGACAAACCGTGAGAACAGTCTCGTCTGATTGGTTAATATTGTATCATTATGTCCTCAGCCAATCAGATTCAGTCATTCTCATGGTCATAAATGCAAATTTCCAGTTGTAAACAAAACATAGGGTGGTGTGAAATGCATTGTGGCTAACTTAAGATTCTTTAACCCTTTACCTCCTATGACAGCCATAGGACACTAAACATGACTGTCTCTCTTTCCCTGAGAGTGCCATATGCCAGTTGTCAGTTGCTATGTCTGAACCTTTAAATCTCAACAATTTTGTCCAGACCCTCTAAGGAAGAGAGTATGTAAATATAGGCACTCCTTAAGGGGTAAAAGGTTAATTATGCCTGCCTTGTAGTTTTTCAAAGTTACAATAACTTTTAGTTGATCCTAAACTTGATGTTCATTGTCTAACAATTCTAGTTTCCTTCCTTTTTTTTTCAGTCAACCAAATCGTAGAAGTTACTGGTCTGGATACAGGGAAGTTAAACAAATTATCTATACTTGAATTACGAGGGAACAAGTTGATGAAAACTACTGGAATGAATATCACAAATCTGAAAGAACTTTACCTGGTATAGTAACTCCTTTTTTTTATATTAATATCATTATCATAATCCTAATAAAAATGGCTGTTAGGGGATCAAACTGGAGACAATTAAGTGTGAATGCAGACTTGATCCTCTGTTTGCATTCACTCACTCACTATCCTTTTTACGTCAGTTATCTACTGGGTCGCGGGTCTGACGGTGCATGGTCATTTGCTTCCATCACTTCCTGTCTCTCGCATCCTCCGGCATCAGTCGGGACTCCCTGAGGTCCTCAGACAGGACCTCCCGCCATGTGTTCCGTGGCCGTCCATGGGGCCTACGACCCTCTACCCTCATGCCACCTATTCTCCCAATCCATTCTTCATTGTTTGCATTCAAAATTATAATCTAGAAAGAATATTATTAAATGTTTTGGAGGCCTTTGATGTCTGTTATTTACGTGGCATGAAGAAAACAGGTGACATTGGGGCTTTGCATTTAATCTTTTGTACCCCCACCCTGTAGAGGACCTTGGGAAATCATGGGGTAAGGATCAAAAAAGAAAATGGAAATTCTTGTCGGTTAAAGATAGAAATAAACAATGGAAACATGGTTAAGTGGAAATCATGAAAAGTTGGAATAAAAATATCCAAAATCCTCTATTATGAGACCCAGAAATCTCTAGAGTTGGGAAATTTTAGATTCCATCAATCCAACTAAATTTCTAACTCAGCTGACAAATGAGTGACAAGGGTTACAGTAAGTTGATTGGCAGAAGCCTAAATATCAGGAAAAAATGTAGACTTCTAGAGTTGTCCGAACTGCATAAATTATTAA